>JBAMCF010001006.1:0-81984 GCA_037075285.1 Drosophila lutescens
TAAAGTTTAAAAACAAAATTAAGTTTTTATTTTTGCAACTGTGGTTTATGTTTTGGCGCTTTAGCGGACCGAAATTCATTTCAAAATGTACATATGCAACAGCTGAGCTTTTATTTTTGCAACTGCGTTTTATGTTTTGCGCTTTAGCGGACCGACATTAATTTAAATATGTACATATGCAACAGCGGAGATATATGTGCACGTGTGCCAAAGTTTGTGCATTAGCAGATGTATGTATGTAGACGTGTAAAAATTTAGTGTATAATCGGACCGACGTACACATGTGTAAAGGTATGCACTCGCACTACTCAGCGGGAAAGTGAGAAGTTGGTTTTTAGTGTTCTTGAAATCCTGTTCCTTTTTGCAGGCGGCGGTGTGGGGATAGATAATTTCTGAGCGTTAAATGGGGGTGGGTTTCTGGGTAGCATCAATATCAGGCCACTTATGCGCTGTGTGATTTCTGTGGCACTACGATTAAAATATTTTTAAACAAAAAAATCACCAACTTATAATATTCAAAAATCTATGATTTACACCAAAACCAAAAATCTTGTTCTCACATTTATCTTTAATTTTTAGTAATTTTAAAATTCGTAGAAAAAATATTAATAATTTGTAATCAAATAAATTAAACTAAATAACTATAATCATAATGTCTATAATCATAATATTTATTGATGATTTTAATTTATTTTACTCAATAACAAAACTTTGAAACTTGAATAAATAATACAAACAATAATAAGAACGATGACGGGACTCAAAAAAATTATAGAATAAAGCCAAGGTTAGACGATCAAAATATTTGAAAAAATGTATCAAGGATTGCCATTAACTTACATAAAAAACAATTATTGTTTTTTTAAATTTTTAACATTTTCTATGAAATAAAAGGATTTGATGGTCAGATCGTGGCCTAAGCTAGTAGTAAGCCAAAGTATGACCTCAAGTTACAACGAAATTATGACCAATTATTATCTTTCTTCGGAATGTTGTATTATCAAATATATGACGCACGGTCACATCGATTTCAAATTTCGTGCAAAAGTGAAAAAAAGTGAAAATAGTTAATTTTAATCTAAAAAACAAGAAAAAGGTAAGTGATATCATAAATATTGTTGTTTGAATATCTTATTTTCAGCGTTACAAAGGTTAGTACCACAGATATTTTCGCCATTAATAAATATCAGCCTCCAGATGCTATCTTTAACACAAACTCTGCATTTCAGTGTCACTTGAAATGTTTTTAATCTTCACCAGGGGTAAATGGTGTTCATTAAATGGTCGTATGAATAGTACTTCAGTACTAACATAGTTGTTTAACTTAATCAAATATTACATTTATTTCAGCAAGGCCGATTGAGACTTCTTGGGACCAGAACTGTTGCGCTTGCACTTCCCGTATTTGATTTTTTCTTCTTATAATTCTCATCCCCGACATTAAACATCTGACCAGAGGGTAAATAATCGGCCATGGCAAACTAGGCATAATTTCTGGAGAGATTCATTAATTTTGTATGGAGATGTAATAATGGTAATTACTCTTATTATTATTCCTGGTCTTACATTCATATCTTAATTATTTTTGATATTTTCAGAAGACAGGCTTACAAGACATGGATACCTAAGACCTGCATTCGGCCAAGCAAAAACCGGGAGTGTTTCAGGCATTAACAATTTTTAATTCCAATGCTTCGATTGTAAATATTATTAATAAATACACATACAATACAAATATTACATGAAAAAAAGTTATTTTTTATTGTGGGAAATCAGATACTACAAAGTATTGGAAAACCAAAACTGGAAGGGTGTGGAAAAGCAGATATTGCAAATAGAGGAAAACCATAACTGAGCACGTGTGGAATGTCTATAATGCGGGAAGTCGAAAAACCAGTGGATTTTGGCCTGCATTCTACTGCCAGAGATCCAGATAGAAACCTCATTTCCCCCTTACTTTTTGTGTCACCCCCGTGTATTTTGAAACCAGATATGGAAGAAATGTAAGGGGTGAATGAGGTTTAGTCCCTTCCGCTTATATGGAGAAACCTGATGAAAATATGTTATTTTCCAGAGGAATTTTCCCGGTGGGTAGCTTTGATTTATGTAAGTACACACGCACGCACGTGCGATGCATGTATGTCGTTATTTACACAGCACATTCAATGGGGTATGTATGTATGTATGGGTTTTCGTGAAAAAGCCAATATAATTAAGAGAAATGCACTGAGTATGTAAGTATGTATGAGTGGGTCCGCATTTATTCGTGAAAAAGACAATATAATCAAGAGAATTGCACTGAGTATGTATGTATGTATGTGTGCGTCTGCATTTATTCGTGCAAAAGAGGCTTAAAAAGTGATTGAGTTTAACGTGTCTGTAGGGTCAGCCACGAGGATTACCTTTTTCAAACGCTCTGGGGGCAGCAAAGAAAATATCCAGAAAAGATGTCCACTTCTTTCGCTCTCGGGCCAGCACAAAAACTCTCCAGAAAGATGTCCAGTTCACTGTTGACGTCGAAGGACCATGTACAAATATGCTGCTTGCAGTTGATTTGACGGTTTAAAATTCCTTTTGGGGTGATGCAGTGCTCAAATTATGATTGAAGAAAAGATACGTGTGTTTCGTTTCAGATTGGCACAAAAAGTGCCGGTTTTAATGGCCGCCGGAAGTGGCTGGCTTTTAAAGGTGACCGCAAATTCTTATGCGGTAGAGATTCATACAATCTAGTATTTTGTGAATGACTTATAGTTGTGTTATGATTCCATTTCATTCTCGTTTCTTTTTATGGTGTAAACTAGGTATAAGTCTTCAGTTTTGGCCTTAATGCCCTCTGCTCATTATGGACGCGTCGCGTTTGCATCCATTTACCGTTGAACGCGCCCAAATCCCATACAAAACTTGTTGGCGCGGGGAGGGGAGGGGATGGTTGAAAATTGTCGCGTTTCAGGGCTGCGAAGTCAAATTTGTGGTATTTTTCAGCAGTATTAACCAGGCATGATAATTTTTCTGTACCCGAAACTGATAAGAAGCGGGTAAATTAAAAACATTTATTGTTGATATTGAATTATTTACAGATTTTTATTGAACTTTATTTCGTGTAATTTTGGTTTTTGATATGCCAAATGATCTGGCAATAGTTCAGTATTTCGAGGATGATATAAGCGCATAAAGGGTAGTAGCAGTACGTTTATCCAATGGAATGGCCCGTTGGTCGTTGCAGCGCAGGCACATGGGCCTTCTTCCCCGGCTCCATGATCATGAGGTTTGCTTCTTGGTCACGTGCGCCCGCCATTCGTCTATCAAGGCGACCTCCTGGTCCCATTTGAGCGCAGGTACAAAATCTGCTTCGACCATAGAGGGCCATTCCATATTCAAGTGACACACGTTGACAGGCGACTGCTGGAAAAGGGCACATCTCCCTCCTTCTGGCGCACAATGTCCTCGTACTCCTTTCAGCCCCGGCTCAGATTCTGTTCACTGACGTGCCGCCGCAGAAGCTGCAGCTACTGCTGTCGCGGGTCGTGTCAGAGAATTATTTAAATGCCTGTTCAGATCTATATATATGAACGCCTTCTACAGCAGATCCTTTTGCTTTCAGAACTCCCGGGCATTTGATTGCCGCTACCCGATCTTTATTTGGAGCTCCACCAACTGCTGGCAACAGATGGTCAAGCAGCATAACGTGGGATGTGGTAACTGCTTTCATCATTGCAGCAATGATTCCACATATATTTACGATGTTTAAATTCTGTTCTGAGATTGTATTTATCAATATCAAATTATTTAAATCCATTGTTTACTTCAGCTCGCAAATGACAATAGCAGAACAGCTGTTTTCAGACGCGTTTGCCAATGGAAACACCTCACGTCCGCCTATCGCGTTGCCAATCGAAAATACCGAAAAAGCCGCATAGTGGAAAAATGCCTTAACTCATTACAAAGGTTTTCATAGTGTAAATTAGGTAAAAGTATTTCAGTTTTTAGATTTGTCTTAATATAATACAAAGATTTTCAATTTTTTGTTGGAATTGACATTCCAACAATACTTTTCGGAAATCTTTGAAGGTGGGGGCGCCAGACAAATTTTAAAATCGTTAGTGGGCGATTGTGGGCGTTAGAGGGGGCGTGGCGCTCGGCTAATAAACTTGCACTGCGTAGGAAGCCCAAGAATATGTGTGGGAAATCTCAACCTTCTAGATTTTGTAGTTTCCGAGATCTCAGCGTTCATACGGACGGACAGACAGACAGATAGACAGACGGACAGACGGACATGGCTATATCGACTCGGCTAGTGACCCTGATCAAGAATATATATACTTTATAGGATCGGAAACGCTTCCTTCTAGCAGAGTGCGGCCAGACTGAAGGCAAGTAAATGCTGGAATGGCTACCACACAGGGCACTGCCGTATCTTGGAGGACAGCAACTATCTGGCAAAGAACGAAACGGATTATATGACAGCGGAGATAAAATTTGGAAACGGATTCACGACTACCTTTTCAACGAGGGAAGACTGGGAGAATGACAGTAACCGGACAAGATAAGGTATCACTCTACACTGACGGCTCCAAGATGAACTGTGGTGTAGGGGCTGGAATTTTCGCTGAAAGCTGGAGGATAGAATCGAAATTCCACCTCCCAGATACAGCGACAGTTTTTCAGGCTGAGGTACTTGCTATTTTTGAAGCAGCCAAGCTTTCGATTCAGCAATGCCTCAGGAATATCAAGGTAAGAATATACTCTGATAGCCAAGCGGCTATCTCTCGCAGCAGCAAGAACCAACTCGACACTAGAAGCCGATTGTAAGTCGGGTCTTAACATACTAGCAATAAACAACCATGTACAGATAATATAGGTGCCAGGGCACAATGATATACCAGGATACGAAAAGGCGGATGAACTTGCACGAATGGGGTCGTCAGACGACTCCTATACAACTAGTCTACCTGAATCCCTAAATACAGTCCAAGCAAGGATTCACGAACACTAAAAAACACAAGCCAGTAAAAGTTGGTCGGAAAATCAGGGTCTCAGGAGATCAAAGCTCTGCTGGCCAACCGTCAATAGCAAGAGAACTCGAGAGCTAATAACCAAAAGTAAAAGGGATATTAGTATGATCACGGCACTCATCACAGGCCATTGGCGCAAGCCATGAAGATGGGGCTTCCGTACAACAATGTTTCAACATGTACATGGCGAGCTACAAGAAGGAAGTTATCTGATTAACCATTCCCGACAGCGAAGATCACCACTTGATATAGTAGGTAACGTGGCTAACTCACTATTTGGCGTACTTGACGCCAGGTACGCAGACGACATGGCCAAGGTCATAAATGAGGTCAAATCCAGAGAAGACGTGTTGATGATGCTACTCAAAAATCAAAAGTCGATCTTGGATTCTACTATAAACGTATTCAGGAAAAGCGAGTCATCCACTGATAACCGCATCAGAAATTTGGAGCATCAACTAGCAACCCTCAACAAGGAACGAGGCAGATATCAAGGCGACCACTTACAGCAAGCATTTGTAATCTTAACTGCCCAGCTAACCCTGCTGGCAACTGGAATGCAGCGGATGCAAGCGGAAATTGCCAGCGTTCTTACCGACGTTCGTCATCGAACCATCAGTCCCATGCTGGTAACTCCTAAGCAGCTAAGAGACCAATTAGACAAAATTCGACGTGGAAATCAGGAGGCATTAAGACACATATCATAGCTGTAAATTCCCACAGAGATCAATTTATTGGTCTTACTGAGGATGAGTTCGAGCAATGTTATCCAACAACGAACACATTTGCTTCTTTGTGAATTTGTGAATTTCAGCTATTCAACAACAAATCTGAAACACTCTGTGAGATTATTAAGTCGAAAGCAGATTTGATTTGGTTAAGAACGCATCAACGAAACAGATGGATGCTTGCGACTCACAACCAAATAGAACTTCAAGCTGTATTCAAGGGAATACCATTCACCTTGATGGATCGGGTTTATTGTCTCTTTCCTCAGGCTGCACCGCATGAAACGCCAACATAAGTATAAGCACATTCAGCACGATGATCACCGAATCACATTTAGCGTAGATTCGTTTTGGCAATATAACAACGCCCGTTGTGGAAGTTATATCAAAGTCAGCTCGAGAGACTGCAACCCAACGAGATGAATCAGACGAACTGGATCGTCTAAAACAACGGCTGGCTAAGCTCAAGGATACAGCATGGTCAAATTAATTTACCACTCTGCAGCATCATCAAGTAGCTGCGTATGCTGCGTTAGCAATATCAATCATAGAGATCATCGCATATAGTCTCCGACGGCGATTGGTCAACTGGAAGCCACGACAACGGACCTGCAACAACCAAGAGAACGACGAGCAGCCCTCACCTGAACCTACCAAACGCAGTTTTGCGTTCAGCATTAGCGATGGTTGAACACTTGTTCAACGGACGGGAGAATGTTCAGTCGCAGCAATAGTTATAAGTCAGCGCACTGAAGTATTACATATCTGCTGAATTATTTATTTATTTAAAGTTTATTTATTTATTTAAAGTTAGCAAATATCTGCCAACATGAACATAGTACCCTACTCACTTCAAGTGGAAGGGGGCAAGGACAGGTAAGTTAGGATGTTTGTTACAATTAAATTATCAGAGCATTCCGAAAATATCAAAAAATACAGTTCATTATATTGCGAACATAAAACGCGAAATGGATCATGTAACTGAAAGTTCGTTTTACAAATATCGAGGGCAATAGGTCGAAAGTGCCGAGTAGACCTTACAGGGATGGAGAACCGAATTTGACCAAGAAGATAGCTTGAATTTACAAGTCCAGTAATTAATTTGTGCAGGAACATAACACCATGGCAGGTCCGACGATCCTTGAGAGAGGGCAGGTTAAGTAGACGCAGTCTATCCACGTACGATGGCAGGTGTCGATGTGTATCCCAGTTTAAACCACGTAGAGCAAACAAAAGGAACTGTTTCTGTACCGATTCGATAAGGTCCTGATAAATGGTGTATTGGGGTGACCAAACACACGAGCAGTATTCAAGAATTGGACGAACCAAGGAAATGTATAAATGTTTTGTGGTGTAGGGGTCCTCAAATTCCTTCGACCAACGCTTAACAAAGGCAAAAACCCCTTTTGCTTTACTAACTATGATACCAATGTGATTAGAGAAATTTAAGTTGTGGTTAAATAACACTCCAAGGTCTGTAACGGAATTTATGCGTTCAAGTGCATTCGACCCAATAGAATATGTAGTGAGGAGAAGCTTCTTCCGATAAAAGGACATAAAGTTACATTTAGAGTTGTTCAAAAACAACAAGTTCTGGATGCACCAAGAGTAAAGATTGTTCAGATCAGCTTGCAAAAGTGCCTGGGAATCGGGAGTCGATAACGGCAAACAGAGTTTTACGTCGTCAGCATACATCATAACATGAGCAGAGAGAACAACTTGGGGCAAGTCATTTATGAAAATTTCAAACAGTAAGGGTCCTAGGTGACTCCCTTGCGGAACACCAGAGGTCACGTGAACAAGGTTAGAGACTGTGCTTTTAAAAGCAATTCTTTGAGTCCGGTTAGTCAGGTAAGCCGAGATCCACTTAGTCAACGTGATCGGGAATCCTAATAGTATTAATTTTTTCAATAATAACTGATGGTTCACGGAATCGAAAGCTTTACTAAAGTCCGTAAAAATAACATCGGTTTGATTATCATTTTTAAAAGCGCTTCTGATGACTGAAGTAAACTCAAGAAGATTTGTAGTCGTTGATCTTCGTTTCATAAAGCCGTGTTGAGTTGGAGACATTACTGAGCTGCATTGGTGCTGTAGCTGAGCGGTAATAAGCTGTTCGAAAAACTTGGGGATCGCGCTTAGTTTTGCAATACCACGGTAGTTTTTAATGTCCGACTTGCTTCCCTTTTTATGAAGAGGAATGATAAAAGATTCCTTCCAAACTTCAGGGAAAAAAGAATGAAGGAGGGATATCTGAAAAAGTTTAGATAACGGTTTGCACAAAGCATCGGCACATTTTTTTAAGATACAGCTCGGTACAAGATCCGGGCCAGAAGAGAAAGACGTCTTGATTGTTTGCAAATTTTGTAAAACATCATCCTCACTAATTAGGGGTGTGAAAAAACAGTTGGAGTGAGGAAGATGGTATGGGTAGGAAGAGGTGTTATCGTAACTAAAAGAGGAGTACGTAGACTGGAAAAATTGTGCGAATAAGTTCGCAATATCGGAGTCGCTAGAGGCGGATACTGTATCAAGATGAAGGCAAGATGGAAATTGTTGCGATTTTCGTTTCGAATTGACAAATGCGAAGAACTGCTTGGGATTGTCTTGGAACTGGGCTTGCTTCTATTAGCGGATTTGCCAATTATGCATAATAACCAACACTTTGCTTTATACCTATTCTGTTAACCTAAGCACTTTTTACCTATAAATACCGTTAAGTTTATTCAATTTGTTGGGGCGGGGGTGGCTTGATTGTAGAAATGATGAAGTCCCAGGAAAATGCGGTGCAAATCCGCACGAAAATACTGTTTGAAAACACAGGAAAACTTTCGGGGTTTTTGCGCGAGTAGGAACTGACTACAATAATCTTAGCTTAGAGGCTCCTGAGCAGAGCGGAGACTTGGGGGAGAGTTGGAGAGGGAGAGCGAAGGGCAGTGCGAGCGAGCGAGATGTGGACACTGCCTGCCGAAATTAAACGCCCTTTTGGCGTGAACATTCTCCCCCCCCTTTGCGAGGACCACCGTAGCAAAACATCAGGAGAAGTTTCCGCAGGATAGCGGGTGTGATCGTCCAAGTGTAGAAGAGTGTGGTGGTCCTTTCCACACTTCTGGCAGTGATTACCACTGCGGCACGAGTCCTGGGAGTGATGGTGAGCTAAACAATTGGAGCAGTATTTATGGACGTGAACTGCCTGGAGCCTTTTCTGGGCGCTAAGCCTCAGGAAACGTTGGAAACACGCGCTGAGAAGGACGAAATTCTGTGTGGGATTGAGGCGGACACTGGCCCTGGAGGTTTGGATGGAATCGAAGTCAGTGTAGAATTGTTGCTTGGATGCAACAGTGTGTGATGCCGACTTTGGCAAGTGAAACAATTTTGGACTCTTGTGCAATCACCAAGGTGATGGCTGGTTGCAAAGCAATTTGAGCACAACTGTTTATCGCGGATGTAGGCTGACCGATAATTTACCGTCATTTTTAGGAAGCGTGGACATATACGCGCGGGGTGTTTCTCTTTTAAACACAGATCGCAGCCCTTGGGTAATGGAAGTACCCTCGTAGTGAAAGAATTTATTCTTGGCAATTCTGCCATTCGATGTGTCTGCTTGGGCTGGATATGGAGTAAATTAGCGGACCGGATGCTATCGACGGCCTCCAGTGTTCGATGGCGCTCAGTTAAAAAGAAATCTAGCTCTAGCCAAGTAGGAATTTCGACTTTATTTTGAATGGATTGCTCCCATAATGAGAGCGTGAGCTTTGGTAGTTTTGTTGAGCACATGTAAACGAGGATAGGGTCCCAATTCTCAATTTGAATGCCGGATAGTTTTAGGGCAGTTAAACACCCTTGAATGGTGGTTTGAAGTTCCTTCAAGGCATCTCCAGACTCTTGTGCAATGGATTGCACATTGAACAATGTTTTTAGGTGGCTGTTCACCTGAAATCGCTTGTTTTCGAAGCGCTCAGTTAGATTTGTCCAAGCTGAGCGGAAGCCATCATTGGTGAGTGGGGATTTTGAAACTATGGAATTAGCTTCGCCACTTGTTTTTGAATTTAAATGGAATAATTTTTCAACGGGCGTTAGACTCGGATTGTCTATATATATCGCCGTGAAAAGGTCCCGGAAAGTAGGCCAGCGAAGATATTCGCCCGAAAAAACCTCTGTGTCGATAGGAGGGAGCCGACAGCCATAAGATAATACACTTTGGGACGGAGTTACTGGAGCTTGAGATTTTTGGGAGGAGCCCTGTTGGATTTCGATTTGCTCGAGGATCTGAGCGGCGACCTTTTCGTATACATCGTACGTTATATTGTATTTCGCCTTGAGCATAGATTTCGTATCTGCGGAGCTATCGCCTGCAGCCAAAATGCAATCGGAGCATATGTCATATGATTCCTTGACCTTTTGCCACAAGGAACTGACATGCTCCCTACGGATTTTGAGGACGGATAAGGTAGGGGTGGATGCACCCGGAACAGTAATGATAGCTTCAAAATGGATCAGAGTGTCAGCTGTGACAATAAATTTATTTAAAGCGGATTTCGCTTGGGATGCCATGTCAAATAATAACTATTTATAGAGGTGGGTAAAAAATTAATAAACAATTTGGAATTTAGGAACCAATTGAAAAGTCCGTAAGGATATACGGTCACACTGGAGTGTACTGTGGAGGTTTTATGGAATCGTAATATAAATTTTTAGAAATAATTTCGACGGAAAATATTTAAGGTGGCGCAAAAAATATTAATTAAATTAATATAATTAATAGTTTTATATGTTAGTATATGGTCACACTGACACTCGTGGATGCATATATTAATTTTCTAACTTTATTAGTTAGTTCGAATTTTTGTTGAAATATATTTGAAAAAAAATATATATTTTAATTTTCTGGATATCCCTGAACCACGGTGCGCTGCTGAATATGTAGAAGTACGTTCGGTATGTACGTGTGTATGTATGTACAGCTGGATAAAGTGAGGGCACTGATTGCGGGAATTGTGGAGACTTCGATTACGAATAGCGGAATGCTTCGAAATGCAAAATATATTTGCGGGAACTTATTGAAACAATTAGCTCTAAAATGTATGTGGATGGAGTGGACTGTATTTTGATATTTATGTAAAAAATATATGCACGCAGCAGGAACACAGTAAAAACACAAAGCTGCCAATTTCGGCGGATCACATTAAATTGAAAATGTTCACTGTGGCTGGATTATATATTTTTTACTCACATTCGGAAAAATGTAGTTTATAGACAGTTTATAGGATATATGTAATAATGGCCGTGTGATACGTACATATGTTTGTATTATTAGGGTCTTGGAATTGATTTAGAAATGAAGGGTAGTATAAGTGAACTGTATTAAAATATTTGTGTATAAATATATACACGCAGCTGGAACACAGTAAAAAGTGCAGAGTGCAATTTTTTGCGTAACAATTTTAAAAATCGTAAACTTTTACTGTGGCTGGGTAATATTTTACACACACTTCGAGATTATAGGAATATATATTTATTTGTAACTTAAATAAATTATCACTGCGGATTTGCAAACTTTTTGATAGCAACGGAATTATTTGGGGTGTACGGAATTTGGGCACAAAGAAATTGCGATATATTGGAATATATATATGTATTAAATGCCGTTGCGTCGGATTAAATCTCTTTTGAATTTAGACAAGAAATCATACAACAAGTTGAACGAAATGGGGTTCGAACAACTGGCTGTATGACCGGCAAATAATAGGAATAAGTTGCACTTATCTGGAGCGGGTCAAGCCACCGTAGCTGCTGCTGAACGCTGGTCGGAAATATCCGGTCGATGGATAAAATGTTGGGGCGGGGGTGGCTTGATTGTAGAAATGATGAAGTCCCAGGAAAATGCGGTGCAAATCCGCGAGAAAATACTGTTTGAAAACACAGGAAAACTTTCGGGGTTTTTGCGCGACGTGCGGCTGTTTATTGTTACACTTGTAAAGTAGGAACTGACTACAATAATCTTAGCTTAGAGGCTCCTGAGCAGAGCGGAGACTTGGGGGAGAGTTGGAGAGGGAGAGCGAAGGGCGGTGCGAGCGAGCGAGATGTGGAGATCTGGAGAAAACTGCCGCTCGACACTGCCTGCCGAAATTAAACGCCCTTTTGGCGTGAACACAATTGTTACTGATTTTAACAATTCTGACTCTTACAATCAAGTTTTACTCATTCTGCATCCAACAGATGCTGTCGCTCTAGTCTTCAGATCCTCATATCCAAACCTTAATCCAACTGGTTCAAGTTCTAGTGGCGACGACTTTAGGCAGACAGTTTATGTACTGTACTGTATGCCAGGCATCTAAGCCAAGCAATTAACAGGTACCAACTAGCTCGAACTTAAAAATACAAAATTTCGGAGTAGTTATCGAAATGTTGTGTTAATGAATTATTTATTCAAAGGTACTTAGTATTGTAGTTGAAAATACAACTTATTTCTGGTAAAAATTTCATGCTAAAAGAAGTTGTAGTTATTGAGAAATTAATAAAAACGTGCCGCCTTTGCTAAAAGAATATATAAGAAGCCGGCTGTGAAGAAGGAGAAGACATGTAAGAACAAGAGAGAACGCTATAGTCGGTTGGTGTCCCGACTATCTTATACCCGTCACTCAGCTAAAGGGAGTGCGAGGGAGATGGATATATAAAATTATTTTGATTGCGCATAACTTTTTAATGAATGGTCCGATTTGAAAAATGTCTTCTACATTTAGATAGGTATATTTATACACGACAAAATTGCATTTATACTTCTCGGAAATCTTTAAAGGTGTGGGCGCCAGACACATTTTAAAATCGTTAGTGGGCGATTATAGGCGTTAGAGGGGGCGTGGCGCTCGGCTGAAATAAACTTGCGCTGCGTAGGAAGCCCAAGAATATGTGTGTGAAATCTCAACCTTCTAGCTATTGTAGTTTCCGAGATCTCAGCGTTCATACGGACGGACAGACGGACGGACGGACAGACGGACAGACAGACGGACATGGCTATATCGACTCGGCTAGTGACCCTGATCAAGAATATATATACTTTATAGGGTCGGAAACGCTTCCTTCTAGCTGTTACATACTTTTGCACGAATACAAAATACCCTTTTACTCTACGAGTAACGGGTATAAAAAGTAAACCATTTTTCTTTATTATTAATTTAAACTAGTAAACCTTGCTAATTTTCAGGGGTAAACATAGGTCACCAGCGCAAGACGCCATATTCTTGCGATTTTTTCGCGATAGTATCGACATTGCCAAATTTACTCAGGGCGGCCGCGTTCTTGTAAGGACCTGGCCAATGAGCAAGAGTTCGGGCAGATGGCATTTTGGTTTGCTTTTAAAATTCTTCCCAACTTACAAATGTAAGTAAACCAACGTAGCCGCAGCAAACAGCTGTTCAGGACTGCAATATGTGTTCTGGCGGGTAATTCAAATTTTATTTTGTACAATATGCGCTTTAAACAAGTATTCTTTTTGTAATTTTGCAAGAAAAACATAAACTAAGTTTACAACTTGTTGGAAAATAGTCAAAATAAGTCAAATGAAATTCGATAATTATTGAATATTTGATATTTAGTGTATGCATCCAGCCCTGGTCGTTCTTCGGTAAATTTTCCGAAAAAAGGAAATCTCTCGAATTTCTATGACACCAACGGTTTTAATCGGTTGGTTTCTAAACCAACCGTCCCCAAATCCGAAACCGGTTTCTGTGACACCCCCGATAATAAGGAATTTTTTTTTAATTTAAAATAAGTAGCAAAGGTATGCTTCATTTTCAATTTTAATTTTCGCAGGCGAAGCTGCGGGCTACCGACCCTGCTAGTCCTAACCTATATAATTGTGGACCAATAATACGGTCAGTAGCAAAATTCACACAGAACGGATCACAATAATTCCTAAAACAAGAGAGAACGCTATAGTCGGGTTGGTGTCCCGACTATCTAATACCCGTCACTCAGCCAAAGGGAGTGCGAACGCTTTACTCGGGTTGGTGTCCCGACTATCTAATAATCGTAACTCAGCTAAAGGGAGTGCGAGGATGATAGATATATAAACAATTTTGAGTGCGTATAACTTTTTAATGAATGGTCCGATTTGAAAAATGTTTCGATAGGTATTAATAAACACCATAAATTTGCGTTTGTATATTATTAAAATCTTAAAAGATGTGGCCTCCAGACAAATTTGAAAATCGTAAAAACATAAACTAAGTTTACAACTTGTTGGAAAATAGTCAAAATAAGTCAAATGAAATTCGATAATTATTGAATATTTGATATTTAGTGTATGCATCCAGCCCTGGTCGTTCTTCGGTAAATTTTCCGAAAAAAAGAAATCTCTCGAATTTCTATGACACCAACGGTTTTAATCGGTTGGTTTCTAAACCAACCGTCCCCAAATCCGAAACCGGTTTCTGTGACACCCCCGATAATAAGGAATTTTTTTTAATTTAAAATAAGTAGCAAAGGTATGCTTCATTTTCAATTTTAATTTTCGCAGGCGAAGCTGCGGGCTACCGACCCTGCTAGTCCTAACCTATATAATTGTGGACCAATAATACGGTCAGTAGCAAAATTCACACAGAACGGATCACAATAATTCCTAAAACAAGAGAGAACGCTATAGTCGGGTTGGTGTCCCGACTATCTAATACCCGTCACTCAGCCAAAGGGAGTGCGAACGCTTTACTCGGGTTGGTGTCCCGACTATCTAATAATCGTAACTCAGCTAAAGGGAGTGCGAGGATGATAGATATATAAACAATTTTGAGTGCGTATAACTTTTTAATGAATGGTCCGATTTGAAAAATGTTTCGATAGGTATTAATAAACACCATAAATTTGCGTTTGTATATTATTAAAATCTTAAAAGATGTGGCCTCCAGACAAATTTGAAAATCGTTTATGGCTGTTGTGGGCGTTAGGGGGGGCGTGGCACCTCGATGACACAAACTTGCGCTGCTTAGGAAGCCCAAGAATATGTATGTGAAATCTCAACCTTCTAGCTTCTAGGACATGGCTATATCGACTTGGCTTGTGACCCTGATCAAGAATATATATACTTTATAGGCTCGGAAACGCTTCCTTCTCCCTGTTACATACTTTTGCACGAATACAATATACCCTTTTACTCTACGAGTAACGGGTATAATAATTAGGAGACGCGTGTGAAATACAAAACGACCCCAAAGTGCCCCAAAATTCGATTTTATTTTTTTAAATTCATTTTTGGCCATTTCTCTTTTATTAATGTTGTTAAAATGGTTTAAAAATGTGATGTTCATAATCCTATGGCATACCCGCAAGTAACAGCACTTACATTATTTGGAAAATCAGCCTCCTTAACCAAGTCCCCAATATTTCCAAATTCATTCATGGGACGATCGCATTCGCTCACCGCTCATTTTATTTCGCTCACCCGAAGCGATTAATCAAAACGGATACGAGTAAATGATCGGGTGTACCCGAAAATGATTGACTCGTTGCAGCTCTCTGATCCAGAGATACCCATTATTCCAATTGTCAATAACATAGGTCCAGAGCCTTCTATTGCAGTTATTCAAATCAATCCGACATAAACATTTAACCCCTCAGACATAAATCTTTCCCAACGACGGCAGACATAAACAATATTCAGACCTTAAAACAAAGGGTCTAGCCTGAGAACCCATTCGTCAGCATAAAAGCTTTGGCCAATCCGAATTAATTAAACAAAAGATGCAGCCTAAAAACCATCCCATCAGGCCACAGTTTTGACCAATCAAAATTATCTAATCAAAGTTCACTTTCGCTGCTCGCGTCACTGTCACCGGTAGAAGCTATAGTTATAAAAATAATGCATTTTGTAAAATAAGTTTAAGATTGGGGATCTAACTTAATAGAACTTTACCAATAAAGACATATCCCGAAACGAAAAACATAATTGGCGCAGCCGGTAGGATACAAGTAATATCCTCGCGAGTGACTACCAAAATAGGACTTAAAAAAATCACTTCGCGAAAATAAAAACATTATTGGTATCCACAAAACGAAATTGTTTAAAAATTTTTTAATCAACATTAGTTAAATCACGAATGAGGATTTCTAGTGTCTAAACCAGCGAGAATAATCTAAACTATTTCGCCTAAATAAAACAACTAAACTTAAACTATTAATTATGGAACTGCCATCAACATCAGCAGCAGCAGCAGCCGTAGCCGCAGCAGCAAAAGCTGCACAAACCCTCTCAGATGTATCAATGAACCATTTCCTTCTGCAACTGAAGCAGATAAATAAATTCAATGAAGACCCACTCTATTTGGCTCTCTTCATAAAAGAAGTCGATGAATTAGTCTACCATTATCCTACAACATCAGAAGGCCAAAATCAAATCATACAGGCAGCCATCAGGAACCTCCTAGTTGGACAAGCCCTACCACTCTTGATGAGAAATATACCACAGGACTGGAAGGAATTGAGAACCCTACTTATCGGCGAGTTCAACAGCGCAACGCCTCTACATCGAATGATAGCCGAATTTCGTGAAAATAAATATAAAAATAATTTACGTAAACGAACAGACAAGTAGAATTTGTTGTAAACTGAGCTTAGATAATAATCCTTTAAACACAGTTTTAGTTTCGAGGACATTGAGTGATACATTAGCTGAAGTGATTCGTGAAAATTACCAGTAAAAACTTTTATTACGTTGAGCAAATTTGATATTTCAACTCCTCTTAAATTAAAACAAGCTGCCCAAGCTGTAGGAATGTTTGAAGAAAAATCCATAAATAATCGTTCGTATATGTCCCACAACTCTCAAGAAGATGATGAATTTTAAGATTTTAAAACATCAAAATCTTTCTCAAATATAAAACCCAACAAGAGAGAACTTTATAGTCGGGTGCCCCGACTATCAGATACCCGTTACTGAGGTAAAGGGAGTGCGAGGGAGATGGAGATAGAAATTTTGATCACGCATAACTTTTTAACTAATGGTCCGATTTGAAAAATTTCTTCTACATTTCGATAGGTATTGTATACGTATATAAGCGATTGTGGGCGTCAGAGGGGGCGTGGCACCTTCTTGAAACAAACTTGCGCTGCGTAGGAACTCCAAGAATCTTCATGCCAAATACCAATCCTCTAGCTTTTATAGTTTCCGAGATCTCAGCGTTCATACGGACAGACAGACGGACAGACGGACATGGCTATATCGACTCGGCTAGTGACCCTGATCAAGAATGTATATACTTTATAGGGTCGGAAACGCTTCCTTCTAGCTGTTACATACTTTTGCACGAATACAATATACCCTTTTACTCTACGAGTAACGGGTATAACTATCATTCAGATAATAACCAAGGGGGAAAATTGCAAAATAATAATTATCAAAACAAATATAACAACAACCAGCAGAGACAGAATAGGTTCGACTCTAACAGAAGTTGGGGTAACAACAACAATTATAATAATTCAGGAAATTTAGCAAATAATTATTATCCTAAAAGTTTTCAAAATAATCAAGGACAGGGTAGCCAGAGTACTCAGAGAACCAATATTCCCCAAAAACGTCCCCGAGTTTCAGAATCAGATCAACAACGCAAGTCTGAACCAATGGACACATTTGAAAATTTTCAGACAACAGCCTCGGACGAAACACAACAGCCATAAAAATAACAAGAGAGAACGCTATAGTCGGGTTGGTGTCCCGACTATCTAATACCCGTCACTCAGCCAAAGGGAGTGCGAACGCTGTACTCGGGTTGGTGTCCCGACTATCTATTGGGGCTAAAGGGAGTGCGAGGGAGATAGATATATAAACAATTTTGATTGCGTATAACTTTTTAATGAATGGTCCGATTTTAAAAATGTCTTCTACATTTCGATAGGTATTAATAAACACTATAAAATTGCGTTTGTATATTATTAAAATCTTAAAAGATGTGGCCTCCAGACACATTTGAAAATCGTGTATAACGATTGTGGGCGTTAGGGGGGGCGTGGCACCTCGATGAAACAAACTTGCGCTGCGTAGGAAGCCCAAGAATATGTGTGTGAAATCTCAACCTTCTAGCTTTTACAGTTTCCGAAATCTCAGCGTTCATACAGACAGACGGACGGACGGACGGACAGACGGACATGGCTAGATCGACTCGGCTAGTGATCCTGATCAAGAATATATATACTTTATGGGGTCGGAAACGCTTCCTTCTCCCTGTTACATACATTTGCACGAATACAATATACCCTTTTACTCTACGAGTAACGGGTATGAAAATTGATAATAAATTATGCCTCTGTCTTATCGATACAGGATCAAGCATAAATTTAATTAACGAAAACTTCTTTGAATACCCAATTAAAAATAATTCTACTAAAATTTAAACAATAGGTGAATCTGTGACTTTGAATAAATATATCCAGTTTAGTATTCCAAAATTATTTTCATCAAAACAAACATTTTACATAAGCAACTTTTGAAATCAATATGACATTCTTATTGGATGAAAAAAAAATCGTCAGCAAAAATTGATTTAATGAAAAACACTATTGAATTAAATAAATATGAATTCCCAATGGTAAATATAACGGAAAAACGTAATCAAACTTTATCAAATGTAGTAGATGATGAGGAATATATTTATGCCTTGCAAACAGATTTATCTGAAAATAACATAAGAGACAATCACTTAACCCTCTAAGACTACTTTCCAAAATAATAGATAAAAAGTATTCAAATAGTTTTTTTTAAGTGAATGAATGCTTCTAAGCTCAAATATGTACTTAGAAATAACGTAGAATCTTCGGTTCACCTGTAAGGTGAGAAGAAAGGTAAGCGGGCCTGAAGGCACGCTTGGGGCTTTGAGTGAAAAAAAAAAAACATTTTGAAGTAATGAAGATTTTTTTATTTTTTCTTATGGTATTCTACAAAACAGTTTTTGTTCGCTGAGCAGCATAAATGCAGATTGCATTTCGTGCATATGCATTGCGTTTGTGAAATTTTACAGTACTTGCAACATCTTTTTCCACTGTTTCGATCCAACCAATGTGGGGAATGATTTAGCTGGTCAAACCGCAAGTCCGATATTGGATGTTTTGATTTTATACCACGTTTGAGGTCATGCTGAAAAGGTCGATGAGATAGTGGAGACTGCATGAATGGGGAATTTCTTGTTCGTCCTGACTGAGAGGATGGAGACTGGTTTGCACTTTGCGGTGAAGATGCATTTTTCGTATTGATTGGACGACCCGGTAAGTTTTTGTTTGTATATGTCACCAGCCCTGCGGCTAGTGTTTCGCGAAAGTCTGGGAGTGCGAGTAATTTGTCTTGGCTTTCGTTTTCTGTTTGGATACGTCTGTGTAAAATATAGGCGTTGGTGGCTGCCATATCAATTAGGTGATAAAAAATTCGTGTTGCGGCATCCCGAGTTTTTGCTCTAATATGATAGCGTCCCATTAGGCCGTCCATGAGATCTACGCCGCCCATGTGAGCGTTATACTCATGCACGATTTGGGGACAATCAATTACAATGTGTCGCTTAGCTTTTCTGTCAAAACGAGCAGCCTTTGCAGTTCCTTCACAAGAGTTAGTCTTTTCAAATGGCTTTACACCCACATAGGTGGACAAAAAGCGAACAGGCTTGCTGTCTTTCCAGAGTACATTGGTTATGTCGACACCATAAGAGGACCCAACGTACTCAGTCGAAAAACCCCTTGGCAATTTGTTGATGGCAATATCGTTTGGTAGCTTGCAATTGGGGATACGGTTTCCTCGCACCGTGCCAAGACTATAAATACCGATCGCTCTCAGATAAACCATCAAAGGCAGAGATGTATAAAAATTATCGAAGTAAATGATGTGATCCTAAATCTTTCTACGGTTTGTGTTAAGCGCACTACAATGTTGGCCGAAGCACCAAGATCTGGGTGACCAGGTAAGACCACATTGTCATCTGCACCGCTGCAATACAAATAGTTTAATGCCCCACTTGTGCGGCTTATTTGGCATGTACTGATGCAAGTGGTGCTTCATTTTTGTGCTGCAACTTTGCTCGTCAACACAAAGGCGGGCATACTTTGGCACCGAGTCAAACCGTTTGTTGAGCCAGTCTACCAATTTTCGCGTACGGAACAAAGGATTGTTCACCCTTTTTGATCCGTTCGCGCTCATCACGTAGCGACATGTACTTTTTGATTGCCTCGAATCTGCTTCGGGGCATGCAGGCTTGTATAGGTCCGAGCGCATTTTGTCCCCAGTAGCTCTTCAGATTTGGGAAGCGATATGTAATGGTATACCTCATCAGTGTTAATTTTGAACTTATTGTTAATATCATCCTTTAAAGCTGTGGACATGGTTTCGTCGACGATCATATTCATGATTTCCGCATTGAAGAAATAGCAAAAGAGCTGAAGAGGAGTTTCGAGCTCCTTTATTTCTGCTGGCAGCGAAAAATCGCCTCGAAATGCTACATTGTTGACATGCAACTGCATACATTTCTCTCGCCACAGAATCTTACTCGAATCTTTCGTTATTGATTCAATACCTGAGTAAATAAAACTAATTATTCACAAAAATACCACATCGCAATTAAATTTAGCTTACCAGCTCCATTGAACCCACCAGAAGTTGGCGGAGATGCGCACGCCGAATCTTCAATGATTGGTAATGGTGATCGCGGCCTTTTCGGAGTTTTCTGGGAAGTCTCAGCTTCCTGAGCATTCTTTGGGACATTTTCAACATTACTCTCAATAAATGATATAGTCTCAGCATCCTCTAATGCAGTATTAAAAGCCTCCATTATATCAAAGTCGTCGTCCTCGTCGTCACTTGAGCTTAACACTTCCTCGTCCGACGGAACTGAGTCAAATATCTTGAGCAACTGCTCATCTGTCAAGTCGGACAGCTTATACCGAGCCCGGTTTCCCATTTTCTATAATATTTATAATTTTATTAAGTAAAATCACTCCATGAACAGAAACAAACACATAAATTGCAATCAATTGTGATATTATCAGCTGGCAACAAAAGTTGTCTTGGATCCCCAAACGTGCCTCAAGGCACATATAGCTATTTCGCTGTCTTTGTCTTTTATATATTTGCAAATCTGCAACTTGATTTTAAAAATAAATAAACTTACCTTTTAAGAAAAAAATTATAAGTCGGATATGTTTTATATATTTACTATTATTTGAACAGCAAAACACAACATACAGCAGACCAAATTTTACGCGCGAAAAAACATATGGTTTGTGTTTACCGAATGATAAGTCCCGTTAGAATCATCGGAAAGCTATCAAAGCTTAGAATCATAATTTCGTGTGCTTTTTATCAACCGCCAAAAATTATTTAAACGATTGAAAAGCTGTTAGTTTATTTTTTAAGGCCAAAAACGTAATACGTGCCTTCAGGCAGGCTTACGTCTTAGAGGGTTAAATAATAAAGAAAAAACTGAGCTTCATTATTTAATGTCAAAATGATAAATTCCCCTATTCCGAACATGGACGAAATCTTAGACAAGTTAGGGAAATGTCAATATTTTACAACATTAGATCTTGCTAAAGGGTTCCATCAAATTGAAATGGATCCAGACTCTATTCAAAAAAATGCATTCTCCACTAAGAAGGGTCACTATGCCCTTTGGTCTTAAAAATGCACCCGCTACATTTCAGCGTTGTATGAATAATGTATTACACGACATAATAGGTACCCATTGTCTAGTATATTTAGACGACATTGTAATATTTTCTACCTCTTTACAAGAGCACATTCAATCTCTTAAGAAAGTATTCGAACGTCTTCGCAGATAAAATCTCAAACTACAATTAGATAAATGTGAATTTATGAAACGAGAAACGGAATTCTTAGGTCACATAATTTCAACCGAAGGAATCAAAGCAAATTCAAATAAAATTCAAGCTATTCAAGATTTTAAAATTCCAAACTCTCCAAAACAAATAAAATCATTTTTAGGCCTTTGTGGATTTTATCGGAAATTTATAAAAGACTTCGCAAAAATAGCAAAACCTATTACTCTATGCCTAAGGAAAGGATCAAAAATGAATATATGCGATCCTAGTAACAATGAAGCGTTTGAAAAATTAAAAACTTTAATAAGTAACGATCCAATTCTCATTTATCCAGATTTTGAAAGGAAGTTCGATTTAACCACAGATGCAAGCAATTATGCACTAGGTGCAGTACTATCCCAAGAAGGCAAACCCATTTGTTTTGCCAGTAGAACATTAAATGAACATGAGTTAAATTATGCAGCTATTGAAGAAGAATTATTAGCTATTGTATGGGCGACTAAGTATTTCCGACCCCATCTCTTTGGAAGCAGTTTTAAAATATGCTCTGACCATAAACACCTTGTTTGGTTACATAACATAAAGGAACCTAATATGAAATTACAACGTTGGAAAATAAAACTTAGAGAGTTTGATTATGAAATAAAGTACATTAAAGGAAAAGAGAATTACGTAGCAGATGTTTTGTTAAGGATTACAAAGAAGGAAACTAAAGATAACAAAATTGAAGAAGTATTTCAAAATGAAGACGATGTAGATACTATCGCAGCAACGAGAAGATAACGGTGATTGCATACAAATTACTGAACGTCCAGTTAACGTTTTTACTCACCAACTTATATTTGAAAAAGGAAATCAAGACACTAACGAAGTTACACACTACTTTAATAAAACAATTAATAAAATAATTTACAGTGACATGACTGAAACTTTGGCAAAATTTATATGTGGACACAATTTTGTTATGTACATTAATAATGACGAAGACTTTGCTATTTTTCAACGAGCCTATATAAAATTAATTAAATCAAGCACGGGAACTTCCCAACTTGCCCACATATGCAGACTTTCACGAGAAGATATTAGAAATACATGAAAAGACAATACAAGGTATAAAAAAACTTATGACGATTTTAAAACGAAATACTATTTCCCAGACGCACAAAAACTTATTTAAAACATTATTAATAAATGTGAAATTTGTAATTTATGCAAAGCAGATCACAGAAAGGTTGCTCTTCCTTTTGAAAAAACTCCACAAACCAAAAATATTCGCGATAAATATGTTATAGACTATTATTTTATTGACCAACGTAAATTTTTAACATGTATTGACATTCATTCAAAATTCATTTCTATTATTGAAACCAAAACCACAGATTGGATTGAAAGTAAGAAAGCTCTTCTTAAAATTTTTACTATGATAGTGTTTCCAGACCTTGCTCTGGAGGGAATTGCTAATAGCAATGTAGCCAAAGGATGAGTTAGGTTTCCAATATAGAAATCGTTTTCGTTGGGTTTTTAATAATACATGTTCTTTCCAATTTATTTCCACGAGTAGAGTGGCTAGATATCGTTATTACAAAAAAGAGATCGCTTAGTAAGCTTTCTCTGGACCGCGGCGTTCGTTTTAAATACTAACATTTTTACATTAATGACGTTAACTTTAGATTTCAACCTTGTGCTCTCTGCTCATTATGGACGCGTCGCGTTTGCATCCATTTACCGTTGAACGCGCCCAAATCCCATACAAAGAGACTATAAAAACATTAACCTAACAGGACTTCAGCTTGAATTTATAACTTGTGACTGGTCATCCATTTACCAAATTTCCAATGTTGATTGTAATGTCCAGTACCTGTTTAGCAAATGTGTGCCGTTAAGAACTAAAGTGATTAAGCCGATGCAAAATCCTTGGTTCAATACCGAAATTAAAAATCTAATATATCAGCGAGATGTTGCCTACCGCAAATGGAAGCGCTACAAAACTGAGGACTTTAGAAACAATTACAATGAGGCTCGAGCAATTGTTAATAAAAAGATTCATTCTGCTAAATGCAGATTTTATAAATCCAAATTTGAAAATTGCTCTTCTGCTAAGCTCTGCTGGGCCGAAATTAACAAGTTAGGAATAGGAAAATGCATACAGAAGATTGAACCAAACGCTGATGTCGAAAAACTTAACCAAAACTTTTCTGAAATTGATGTACCTGAAGCGATATGCAATACGTACCTGAATACTGTACCTATCTGTGATAATAGTTTTAGTTTAATGTGTGTCAATTCGAGTGATGTCCTTGCTAGTATTCTTAAGGTAAAATCCAATGCTGAAGGCCTCTATAACATAAACCCTAAATTTATTAAATTGATACTTCCTATGCTGTTGTCCCACGTCACCCATATTTTTAAAACTGCAATAACTACGTGTTCGTTCCCTACAGTATGGAAAAAAGCAAAGATTCTTCCAATTTCGAAACCAAATAACGACTTCAGACCCATATCAATACTTCCCTTCCTGTCAAAAGTTCTTCAAAACCTTATGTCCTCCCAAATATAAACTTTTTTGCACGACAATTCACTGTTACACGACAATCAGTCTGGTTTCCGAAGGAAAAGAAGTTCTATTAGTGCCATTACTGATATTGTGGAAGATGTCAGGCAGCAGCTTGATAAAAATTGTGTTACATTTTTGACTCTTCTTCATCACAGCAAAGCCTTTAATTCGTACTTTAACGCTTTGTTCGAAGAGGCAGTTTTTTACTAACAGCATCCGTTTATGGAACAATCTTCCCCATAGCAGTGCCGACGTCGCGCTTGTGCTGCCGCCTCCGACAAATAGTTCACACAAACCCACTCCCCACACATAAGCCTACCTCATCCCTATTCCCCCAACACTCATCTCACCCCGGGCTGGACTAAGGTGTCACTCGAACTGTGCCGAGAGTCAATCTGGCTGGGAGCCCGAGTCAACAAATAACTCAGTCTCTAGCGGTGGGCTCAGGCAAGTGGCGACCGCCTGTTCTAACCAGCCTTACCCGGGTACAGCGGATCTCTGCCCGGGTGGACCTGTCCTTTCTCCGCAGCTCGTGGGAACTAGTATGGAGAATTCAAATATTTTTAAAAAAGTAAACGTAGAGTCCGACACTCTTAAAAAGTCGGAAGTCACCACCATTGACGACCAAGTAAGCAAGGGTGCCGTACCGAAAGCCCCTACTCATGCTACATCGACACCAGCCAAGGCCAGCGGACCACGCAGCCAGGCAGCCCCCACGAACCGCAAGGGCCAGACCAAAACACCCACCAACGCTGGGGCGGCTCACCAGCCAAACCAACCGGAGGGAGGTGCGAGGGCTGACCTTGTGGTAAGTACCAGGGCCAAGGAGTTCAAGCGGTCACCACCAAATCAGGCAGGACCACTGGAACGAAAGAAGGCATACCGCATCTTAAAACGTCTGGCCACCAACCCCATACGGGAGGATCAGACTTCCAAGGAGGACTACCAAAAGATCCAGGAGGACATAGCCTGGGCAAAGGCAGTAATTCCAGACTTCGACCCCGCAAAGATACCAAGCGACAGCAACAAGCGGGAGAGGTCGATCGAAGTGGCTCAACCAGCGAGCAAGAAGGCCAAGACAACCAGCCGCGGCACGTGGTCTAGATCCTTTGCCGAAGTGGTGAAGGATCGGAAGATCATCAGCGTCATCGACCAGAACGATGAAGGCGGCAGGATCCCAAGGAACCAGTGGGGTCAGGTTAGGCGGCCACTTGCGACGGTGGCCTTGAAAGTGCTGGACGAAAACCCAGGACCACCACCTGACTGCACAGACGCAGGGTGGTACCAGGGCAACGTAAAGTTGATCGCCTGTGAGGACGAGAGATCGGCAGCGCTCTACAAGGCTGCCATTACCAAAGTTGGCGAGGTCTACCCCGGGGCCAAGCTAGCCGTCTGCGAGGCAGCGGATATCCCGTCCAGTCCAAGGGCGAGGGTGTGGTTGCCGTCTGAACCCTCTGAGCCAGAGGCTATTCTTAGCCTCTTGACAAGGTTCAGCCCCAAGCTCCCAACAGAAGGTTGGAAGGTGGTAAAGGTTGAGAGGACTGAACGCGTCACCATGAACGTGGTGATTCTCCTCAACCAGGCATGCCTGGAACACCTGGCAGCATCACAGAACCGAGTCAATTACGGTTTCGACAAGGTGCAACTCCGCATATACGACACGCACAAACTAGCGGCAGACAATCTGACTGCATGTGCGTCCTACGAACCCCCGAGCGACGACGAGATGGAGCACGAGGAGGCCCTCCAGACAGGGTACGTGTCGACTGATTCGGCGCTCACCGAGACTCTGAAGCAGTTGAGCACCCAGGACACGGCTCGATTGGGGCGTAGTGTGCTCCAGGACCTTGTGGAGGAAGTAGAGGGTACCCAGCCCGAGCCCAACCCGCTAAATGGTGCAGTATCTACAGATTAATCTGCACCACAGCAAGGCAGCATCTGCTGCCCTCCTCACCCGCCTGGCAACGGGCAAAATAGCCATGGATTGTTGGAGACAACATCTGTGGCTTATCAACCCCCACATTCAATCTTTTTCACATTAAGGGTAAGGGTAAACCTAGGACCTGCATTCTCACTAAAACACACTTTAACACATTCTTCATCCAAGAGCCATGGATTGTTGGAGACAACATCTGTGTCTTATCAACCCCCACATACAATCTTTTTCACATTAAGGGTAAGGGTAAACCTAAAACACACTTTAACACATTTCTAATCCCAGAGTTTAGCGAAGGCGACCTTACCACGGTCAGGCTGGAGCTAAACTCACACACACATCACACCATATCATCGTTTTACCTGGCTCATGACCAAGAGGGGCCATTAACAAACATCATAACACAACAACTCATACACACACACTCATCTAAGGAACTCATCCTGGGTGGAGACGCCAACTCACACCACACACAATGGGGAAGTACAAATACGAACGAAAGGGGTGAGTTACTTTATGACTATCTTCTTCAATCCAACTTAGTCATCTGCAACAAAGGTAATGACCCTACTTTCATCACTAGAAATAGGAGGGAAGTTTTAGACAATACCCTGATATTTGATACCCTACTCAACCATCTTGAAGAGTGGAAAGTGGGAGCCGAACACTCCTTCTCCGACCACCGATATGTAGAATTTACAATATCTCTAGAATGCACTCCCCCCGAGAGCATAAGAAATCTAAGATGCACTAACTGGGGGTACTACAAAAAACTCCTCGATAGAAACCTAAATACTCCACCGACTCACGTACTCGACAGTCATGAATTAAAAAACCTAATCAATACTTTCACTGACATCTGTGGTGAGGCCATTAAAAAGGCCTGCCCAAGCAGATCAGTCAAAACAAAACACAAACCGCCTTGGTGGAACACTACCCTGGCGGCCCTTAAAAGCGACTGCAGAAGTCACTTTAACAGAGCTAAATATAGCAACAGCGAGGCTTCCTGGAACACGTACCATACGAAGCTAAGCCACTATAAAAAGGAAATTAGAATATCAAAGCGAAGAGAATGGGCCAACTTCTGCTGTAGCATAGAATCTATAGCGGAAGCGTCCAGGCTCAGAAGAATTTTAGCAAAATCTCCAGTAACCGTTGGATACCTATAAACCAATAAAGACACCTGGACGGGAAACAGCCAGGAAACTTTAGAACTCCTTCTAGACACCCACTTCCCTAATAATACGCAAGCAGTAGAGGACCTCCATTTAGTGGAGAGCCTCGACGATCAGAGCATAGACAACATTTCAAACCCTGAACGCATCAAATGGGCGATTAACACCTTTAAGCCCTTCAAATCACCTGGCCCTGACGGCTTTTTCCCGGCACAACTACAACGGACAATAGATACTACCCTTCCATGGCTGACGGTCATATTCCACGGCTGTCTGGCACTGAATCACATACCATCCAGATGGCTGGACATTTAAGTAATATTTATACCAAAGGCCGGCAAGCCCTCTCACACCTCTCCAAAGGACTTCCGTCCAATAAGCCTCTCCTCCTTCTTGTTAAAGACCCTGGAAAGGCTAATTGACACACACATCAGACTAACTACCAACCCTAGTTTACTCTCTAATGCACAGCATGCGTACCGTAAAGGCAGATCAACAGATACTGCCCTACATTCCCTAGTATCTTATATAGTGAGAGGGTTCCATAACAAGGAAAACTCCCTTGCAGCCTTCCTAGACATAAAAGGCGCTTTCAACAATGTCACCTTAACGGTTATCACTGGCGCTATGACGGAACTAGGCATTGAGCGTCCTATAGTGGGACTCATTCACACCATACTCACCAGTAGGGTAGTGTACTCCACTATGGGATCAGCACAATCGACTAGTAACGTTAGTAGAGGAGGCGGTGTACTTTCCCCTCTGCTATGGGTTATAGTTGTTAATAAACTTCTATCACTTCTAGAGGAAGCGGGAACAAAAGTGGTAGCCTAAGCGGACGACGTGGTTATCCTAATGCAAGGAAAATTTCCTCAAACGCTATGCCACCTGATGGAGACAGCCCTTTCCACACTCTCAAGGTGGACAGTGCGCTGCGGACTGGGTGTCAACCCAGAAAAGGCAGAATTAGTTCTATTTACATGGAAGTATAAGATACCAAGTCTAACTCTCCCAAAACTACACCAAACTCGCCATACTCTTAGCAACCAAGCAAAGTATTTAGGCGTCATCCTTGACAAGAAACTCCTCTGGGCAGAGAACATCGCGGACCGCACACGCAAAGCGGCCATAGCACTCTTTGCTTGTAAAAAAGCTATAGGGAGAAAGTGGGGCTTCTCTCCCGAAATAGATCACTGGCTATACACTGCAATAGTCAGACCCATTCTCCTCTATGGAAACATCGTCTGGTGGCACTCCCTAGAAAAGAATTGCAACCTAAAGAATCTGCACAAGATCCAAAGAAGCGCAGAACTCTGCATAAGTGGGGCGCTTCGCACAACCGCCACTGAATCATTGAATACAATTCTTGACCTAGAACCTCTAGACCTGCTTGCCAAAAGTTGGGCATCACCAACGGCGCTGAGGCTCCGCGAAGCGTCGGCCTGGTCAACAGGCTCATCAGGTCACTCCATTATACTTACAAACCAGCGTTATATACCACACAGAACAGACTACGTCCCACCCATAGTCAAGTTCGAAAAAATATATAAGGTTATCATACCCACCCGCACAGAATGGGACCACCTACCTCACCAGATCGATAACGCCGTCAATATATACACGGATGGCTCCAAGCTTAACTTGCAAACAGGAGGGGGAGTTTTCTCGCCTGAACTAGACATAAAAGTCTCTTTTCGACTACCAGATCACTGTAGTGTCTTCCAAGCGGAAGTGATGGCAATCCAGGAAGCCAGCTGGATACAACAAAACACTGCAACACAGACATCTTTATCTTTTTGGACAGTCAAGCAGCCCTCAGGGCCCTCGACTCCTACTCAACTAACTCACTTACTATCTCTGAATGCCGCAAATCTCTGAACGAGATGGCCACTCATCTCAGAATCAGCCTCATTTGGGTGCCTGGACACCGTAACATTGAAGGCAACTGCATAGCGGACGAACTAACAATCACAAGGGGCCCATGGCGGCCTAAGTGAGGGGATTAGTCTATAATCCCCAACCATGCTCACCTAACCTAACCTAAACTAAGTATTATATAAAAATGTTATAAACAATTTTGTCAAAGTGACTAGCGCAATAATAATAAGCATACGCTTGCAGCGCTAGGATATTATATCAATAAAATTAAAAATTAAAAAATTTGTTGGTGAGGGTTGGGGAGGGGAGGGTGGAAAATTGTCGCGTTACAGGGCTGCGAAGTCAAATTTGTGGTATTTTTCAGCAGTATTAACCAGGCATGGTAATTTTTCTGTACCCGAAACTGATAAGAAGCTGATAAGAAGCGGGAAAATTAAAAACATTTATTGTTGATATTGAATTATTTACAGATTTCTATTGAACTTTATTTCGTGTAATTTTGGTTTTTGAAATGCCAAATGATCTGGCAATAGTTTAGTATTTCAAGGATAATATAAACGCATAAAGGGCAGTAGCAGTAGGTTTATCCAATGGCATGGCCCGTTGGTCGTTGCAGCGCAGGCACATGGGTCTTCTTCCCCGGCTCCATGATCTTCACGTTTGCTTCTTGATCACGTGCGCCCGCCATTCGTCCATCAAGGCGACCTCCTGGTCGCATTTGAGCGCAGGTATATTCAAGTGACACACGTTGAGAGGCGACTGCTGGAAAAGGGCACATCTCCCTCCTTCTTGTGCACAATGTCCTCGTAGGCGTTTCAGCCCCGGCTCGGATTCTGTTCACGGACGTGACGCCGCAGAAGCTGCAGCTACTGCTGTCGCGGGTCGTGTCAAAGAATTATTTTAATGCCTGTTCAGATCGATATATATGAACGCCTTCTGCAGCAAATCCTTTTGTTTTCTGCCGTCTGGACTCCCGGGTACAGTTTCTGACGCAGTTGTTTGGAGCTCCACCAACTGCTGGCAACAGATGCTCAAGCAGCATAACGTGGGATGTGGTAACTGCTTTCATCATTGCAGCAATTTTCCACATATAACAAATTATTTACTTCAAATTGTTTACTTCAGCTCGCAAATGACAATAGCAGAACAGCTGTTTTCAGACCCGTTTGCCAATGGAAACACCTCACGTCCGCCTATCGCGTTGCCAATCGAAAATACCGAAAAATACTGAAAAAAAATAGTGAAAAAATGCCTTTAGTCGATTAACAAACCAAAAGAACAGGGTGTTCCCCAAACAGATAGGTAAACCAAAAACAATTAAAATGGATCAAGATCCTGGCCTAGTATCCAAATCATTGCAAAATTGGTTACAAAAGGAAAATATTACTATTGAAATTACAAATAGCAAGAATGGTATAGCCGACATAGAAAGGGTCCCTAAAACAATTAATGAAAAGCTTAGAATTATCAATACACTTACAGACGCTGAAGATAAATTAATGAATATAGAAAAAGCGACATACGTTTATAATCATGACATAACAGGAGCGTTAGAACAAAAGGATGAAAAGCACTGGCAAGAAACGAATAGGGGACATAAAGTAATAAAACACAGAAGTAAATTCAAAACAGCTAAAATGCATAATCTTTCTCATCATTCCAGGGAGACTGACAGTACTGACTCTGATACTGAAATTGATCATGATAGTGACATGGACGAAAATACCATTGATAACAGCTCAACAAATTAGCATTACACCCATTACCTCGAAGAACGGTTATTTACTTCTGAACACAGGGAAAAATACCTCTAAATTACGAACACCATATGATAAAAATAAATCAAACAAAAATATTTGAAACATATGAAGATTTTATAAAGTACGAAAACCAATTTAAAAACGTACCGGACATTGCTTTAACATTGAAACAACTAAAACATGAAATCAAGGGAATTACTTCGTCACAAAGACAAAAACGGGAATTAAATAACTTTGTAAAAATAGCTTACAAATATCTATTTGGAACATTTACTGAAGATGATAAAAAGGAGTTAAAAGATAAACTACAAAACTTACAGGGAAAAATTATTGAAAATAAAGAATTTAATGAAATAATTCAAATAATACACGAAATGTGCTTTGCACATTTTTAGATACTCCCTAAATATATTTCTAGAGTATATTGACGATTTACAAATGAGTTTGCAATTAACAAGAGTGGGAATATTTAATCCTAAAATATTAAAACAAAAAGAGTTAGAGAACATAAACAAAGAAAAAAAAAATAAAAACTTCAGCTTGGTTAAGCAGTAAGACCAAAGACACTTTTATTCTAGCCCACTTCATTTAAAGAAACACAAAAATATAGAATTATAAAATACCCAGATAATATAGGACGACAAATTGACATTAATGAAAATTATGAATATTTTGTAACTGACGAAAAATAAAGTATTTTGTTTGGAAAATTCACCAAATTCATTAGCAAATATATTAGAACAAAAATTTATAATCACAGATCAATGTATTTCTCAAATCCTTAGCAAATGTCAACACACTCTTGTATCAGAAAATGAATCTGTAAAATCCCTGCAGGAAAAATGCTAACTAGTCTGAAAAACAACTAGTTATACAACTAATATAAAGCAACGGACATTTTTCTGGATACATTTTAACGACACAGGGTCTAGAAAATTTGTGCTAGTCGAAATGATGAATAGTACACAATTAGAAAAAGAGCAACGTGTCTCAGACTGGTACTTTTCTGACAAAAAAAACCTTAAAAATATTTAACTGGTAGAACAAATACATGTTAAAGTTTAGTTTAAAGACAACTGGAATTTAACTAGTTGCAATTGGAACACATATGATCCAAAAACAAGAGCGAACGCTATAGTCGGGTTGGTGTCCCGACTATCTAATACCCGTCACTCAGCTAAAGGGAGTGCGAACGCTGTACTCGGGTTGGTGTCCCGACTATCTAATAATCGTAACTCAGCTGAAGGGAGTGCGAGGGAGACAGATATATAAACAATTTTGATTGCGTATAACTTTTTAATGAATGGTCCGATTTAAAAAATGTCTTCTTCATTCACTATAAAATTGCGTTTATATATTTTTAAAATCTTAAAAGATGTGGCCTCCAGACACATTTGAAAATCGTTTATGGCGATTGTGGGCGTTAGGGGGGGCGTGGCACCTCGATGAAACAAACTTGCGCTGCGCAGGAAGGCCAAGAATATGTGTGTGAAATCTCAACCTTCTAGCTTTTGTAGTTTCCGAGATCTCAGAGTTCATACAGACAGACAGACGAGTAACGGGTATAATAAAGCCTAGAGTGTAAATGTCTTGGGAAATTTAACACAAAACAATAATTCCTCTAACGACCGCGCCTATTAATTGGCTACTAAATTAAGAGAGCGTCAAGTTAGGCATCGTCAAGTACTAGTGAAATTCAACAACTTGACGGTTTAGAGATATATTTTTATTTTTTTCGAGAAAATAATTTTTTTTAGTGTAGTTTAACAGCTGTAGCTAGTGCAAAACTAGTAGCAAATGGACTAGTTGTTTCCGATGACAAGCATATGAAAAATGGACCACTTCGTTTCAAGGAAATGGACACAACTTGAACTAGTTAACTTTCCAACTAGTATTTTACTGGTCCAACTGATTCCGTTTCCTGCAGGGATACTTATGACTTATAATTTAAGTGAGACACAAATTAATCAAGATTGCGAAATGTTTAACAAAACAATTCAGGGTAACAATATAATACAATTAAGTCAATGCTCCTTAGAAATAAGAGATATAAAATTTACAAATTCGAAGAATATAAAAGAATATAAAATTATATTATCCAGCACTAATATTACTTTATATGAACCAATACGATTGTTAAAACTTAAAAATTCTATTAACTATCAACAAAAACAAGAATCAATCTATTAGTGGATTGTTTTCACAATATTAATAATTATAGTTTTAAGCATCACAACTTACATCATATTTACCGATAGGCGCCTAGCCAACAAAAAAGAAATTTTGTTTAAATTCAACAAGGATGTTGAATCTTCTATAGGAGGGGCGAGTGACGTATACGCAAATACCCTAGCTCCCAAACCCAATATACAACCTGAATATTCAGAGATACCCATTATTCCAATTGTCAATAACATAAGTCCAGAGCCTACTATTGCAAATCAATCCGACATAAACATTTAACCCCTCAGACATAAATCTTTCCCACGACTTCGATCGGCGACACCCGAATTATAAACACTTCACACGCCTTTATCAACGACGGCAGACATAAGCAATATTCAGACCTTTTAGAAAGTGTATTTATTGTAATAATTTTTCGTCACAAATTTATTTTATTTTATTTTATTTATTTATTTAGTATCCCAGCGCTACAAGTGCACACTTATAATTATGGCGCTAGTCACATTGATTGATATTTTTAACTTATTATTACTTACTTAATTACTAACATCAAATATTTTGTAGTTTTTACTATTTACTATTACTATTATATTATTTAAATTTTTGTTTTCTTTTTATTTTTAATAGTTTTATATTTTTTTTATATTTTTTATTATTATTATTGTATTTTAGTGTTATTAAACTTGCGATTTTAAATTATCTCTAACTTTATTGTAAAATTGAGTTGCGCTCCTAATTGTTTTGAATTGGTGCGGTAGATTTTTCCATAGCCGAATACCATTTATGAAAAATTGCCTTCTCGAACACAGTGTTTGTACTCGAGGGCATATGTAATTTTTGGCTCTTAGGGATGTTGCTGGGGTAAGCTTATTAAAAAGATAATTTGGTTATCTTTGATTCTTAAAAAGATAATTTGGTTGGTTTGGTCACTATTTTATGGAAGAATGTTAAAGTTCTAAGATCGATCCAGGAGGTCAAATTAAGGTCTAGTATTTTAAATGTCATTTGTGATACATGGTCAAAACGTCTTAAGTTAAACACATAAAGGACAATTGAATTAAAAGCTATAGTTAATGTGCGCATATCCCGCGCATCACAATGACCAACAATTTCTATGCCATAAAAGAGAGTGGGCATGAGGATAACTTTGGCGATTAATAATCGAACTTCCTCAGATAGAAACGATTTGGTAAATGAAAGTTTTCTTAACAGAGCATATGTACGTCCTGTCGCTTTGACTATGTGGTTGCTCTAAGATAAAGTATTGTTAAATGTTATCCCCAGATTAACTGCGCTCATACCTTATCGGCGTATGGTTTATATATAATTTTTTAAGTGAAAGTGTTGAAATTGGCTTTTTACCAATTACCAAGCACTTCGATTTCTTCGGATTTATACCCAAGCCATTTTCCTTTGCCCATATTTCAATGAGGGACAACATTTTATTACTTATACGGACACAGGCATGTAGTTCGGTTACCGGTCTACTAACATATATTTGGACATCGTCAGCATATAAATGTACTTCACACTCAGACAGGATACTATGGAGATCATTGACATATATAGAAAACCATAAAGGGCCTAGCACAGATCCCTGTGGCACTCCCCTGGTTAAGTTTCGGAGGGACGAAACTTGCGTCCGAGAGACGACCGCTTGATATCTATTCGTTAAGTACGAACTAATAAGCTTTGACGCATTAGTCGAGAAATTAAACATGTTTCTAAGCTTGGTAATGAGAATATTATGATTCACAGAATCAAAAGCCTTACTATGGTCAAGGAGCGTTAGAAACGTTTCGCAGTTCCCATCCAGTTTTTGTCTTATATCCTCAACAATATTAGTGATTGCAGTAATACAACTCCTTTTCTTACGGAATCCAGATAGCCGAACGTCTCCAGGAATGCGAATCGGAAATATTGGCCGCGATCAACGAGCAGAAGCAACGGACGCCGAGCCCAAACCCTGCGGGTCCGACTAAACTCCATGTCCCACTGGGATGCGCCAACACCGCTGAGGCAGGTGTCGGCATAGAAGTCAACACTGCCAGGCGGGATATTTCTCCCAGAAAGCTGGAAATGACAGCGGCAACTCTAGCAGAAAAGCTGAGAAACTGGGGAATCACCTTCGACGGGACAACGGACCCGATCTTGTTTATTCAACACCTCGAGGAACGAGCCACAGCTTACGAAGTCAACGTGGAGAAGATGCCGCAGGCCATCCCTGGTCTTTTGACGGACACGGCCGAACACTGGTTCAGGACAAGCCAGCTACTGGGTGAATCCTGGGTAAACTTCAAGAAGGCATTTCTTGACTTTTTCCTGCCACCGAGGTATTTTCGGAGACTCGAGGATGAAATCCGCACCAGGCACCAACGACCAGGAGAAACATTTAAGCAATACCTTGTAAACATTCGATTAATGATGCACAGAGCGGGATATAATTCAGAACAGGAGTTAGAAAGGATTTATGAAAATCTACAGCCGGACTATCAGCTATTTACCAGGAGACATGAATTCACAACGCTGGAACAACTTACCGCCTTGGCGGTCAATTATGAAGTCACCCGCGATCGAGACACAGGAAGCCATGCAAGGATGCTGGCTGAACTGCAGTCACCACCGAAGAGAATCGACCAGATCCCGTCGTACTCAGGGGCGCCACCAACGGGTCGCCAAGATACAGCACAACCACTCCGACGAACATTTACACCGGCCGCCGTGGTACCGGAAATAGTTCCTCGGGTGGGGAACTTGTCAATAGTGCCAAACTTCAGACTAGCCTGCAGGAATTGTGCGCAGGCTGGGCATTTTCCACACGAGTGTAGCAATCCCAGAGTTCTCTTCTGCTGGGAATGCGGTCGCCGAGGAATACGAACCATCGAGTGTTGTCGTCGTAGTCATCAGGGAAACGAGAGGAGTCTTCGTCCCGTCGGGGAGCGGCCGGAGACTGCCAGGAGGAATCCCCAGAATTAAAAGATATTTTACAAGTCCAGGCGAGCAGAATCATCGCACGAGTACAAATTGAGGGTCGACTATTTAATGCAACCATAGACACCGGAGCCAGCAGAAGTTTCGTGAGCGAAAGAGTCGTTCAACTCGTGGCCACACCACATAACGTACGGACGGTACGCACCCAAGTCAGCCTGGCCGAAGGCTCTCGCAAGGAAATAACCAAGTCACTGGTGGCGAAAGTCCAGTTGGACCAACGTTGGGTCACATTTCCACTCTTAGTCTTACCCTCAATCATGGAAGATGTGCTGTTGGGCATGGACTTTCTCTGCGGCGTGTCCGCCACCCTCCAATGTGGTCGCGTTTCGCTACAACTTAACCACCACACCAAGAGCGACTCAGTTCTGTCCCCTCTTCTCATAAATGAGTCTTCTTCAGAAGAAATCGACAACTTCGATGCCACCGGCCCAGAACTACAAAGCAACGAATCAGAGCGCAGGATGCAAGCTGCCCCAACCAACAGTATCCTAGGGCCCAGAGAGGACACAGCCGTGCGAAATAGTCCATTTCGACGGAATCCGAGTTCTGTATCGGCGGAGCCAGCCGAAGATGCGCGATTGCTTTTATAAAGTACGAAAACCAATTTAAAAACGTACCGGACATTGCTTTAAAAATTACTTCGTCACAAAGACAAAAACGGGAATTAAATAACTTTGTAAAAATAGCTTACAAATATCTATTTGGAACATTTACTGAAGATGATAAAAAGGAGTTAAAAGATAAACTACAAAACTTACAGGGAAAAATTATTGAAAATAAAGAATTTAATGAAATAATTCAAATAATACACGAAATGTGCTTTGCACATTTTTAGATACTTCCTAAATATATTTCTAGAGTATATTGACGATTTACAAATGAGTTTGCAATTAACAAGAGTGGGAATATTTAATCCTAAAATATTAAAACAAAAAGAGTTAGAGAACATAAACAAAGAAAAAAAAAATAAAAACTTCAGCTTGGTTAAGCAGTAAGACCAAAGACACTTTTATTCTAGCCCACTTCATTTAAAGAAACACAAAAACATAGAATTATAAAATACCCAGATAATATAGGACGACAAATTGACATTAATGAAAATTATGAATATTTTGTAACTGACGAAAAATAAAGTATTTTGTTTGGAAAATTCACCAAATTCATTAGCAAATATATTAGAACAAAAATTTATAATCACAGATCAATGTATTTCTCAAATCCTTAGCAAATGTCAACACACTCTTGTATCAGAAAATGAATCTGTAAAATCCCTGCAGGAAAAATGCTAACTAGTCTGAAAAACAACTAGTTATACAACTAATATAAAGCAACGGACATTTTTCTGGATACATTTTAACGACACAGGGTCTAGAAAATTTGTGCTAGTCGAAAAGATGAATAGTACACAATTAGAAAAAGAGCAACGTGTCTCAGACTGGTACTTTTCTGACAAAAAAAACCTTAAAAATATTTAACTGGTAGAACAAATACATGTTAAAGTTTAGTTTAAAGACAACTGGAATTTAACTAGTTGCAATTGGAACACATATGATCCAAAAACAAGAGCGAACGCTATAGTCGGGTTGGTGTCCCGACTATCTAATACCCGTCACTCAGCTAAAGGGAGTGCGAACGCTGTACTCGGGTTGGTGTCCCGACTATCTAATAATCGTAACTCAGCTGAAGGGAGTGCGAGGGAGACAGATATATAAACAATTTTGATTGCGTATAACTTTTTAATGAATGGTCCGATTTAAAAAATGTCTTCTTCATTCACTATAAAATTGCGTTTATATATTTTTAAAATCTTAAAAGATGTGTAGTTTAACAGCTGTAGCTAGTGCAAAACTAGTAGCAAATGGACTAGTTGTTTCCGATGACAAGCATATGAAAAATGGACCACTTCGTTTCAAGGAAATGGACATAACTTGAACTAGTTAACTTTCCAACTAGTATTTTACTGGTCCAACTGATTCCGTTTCCTGCAGGGATACTTATGACTTATAATTTAAGTGAGACACAAATTAATCAAGATTGCGAAATGTTTAACAAAACAATTCAGGGTAACAATATAATACAATTAAGTCAATGCTCCTTAGAAATAAGAGATATAAAATTTACAAATTCGAAGAATATAAAAGAATATAAAATTATATTATCCAGCACTAATATTACTTTATATGAACCAATACGATTGTTAAAACTTAAAAATTCTATTAACTATCAACAAAAACAAGAATCAATCTATTAGTGGATTGTTTTCACAATATTAATAATTATAGTTTTAAGCATCACAACTTACATCATATTTACCGATAGGCGCCTAGCCAACAAAAAAGAAATTTTGTTTAAATTCAACAAGGATGTTGAATCTTCTATAGGAGGGGCGAGTGACGTATACGCAAATACCCTAGCTCCCAAACCCAATATACAACCTGAATATCCAGAGATACCCATTATTCCAATTGTCAATAACATAACCCAGCAGGAAAGTGAGAAGTTGGTTTTTGTGTTCTTGAAATCCTGTTCCTTTTTGCAGGCGGCGGTGTGGGGTTAGATAATTTCTGAGCGTTAAATGGGGGTGGGTTTCTGAGTAGCATCAATATCAGGCCACTTATGCGCTGTGTGATTTCTGTGGCACTACGATTATAATATTTTTTAACAAAAAATCACCAACTTATAATATTTAAAAATTCTGTGATTTACACAAAAAAAAAATCTTGTTCTCACATTTATCTTTAATTTTTAGTAATTTTAAAATTCGTAGAAAAAATATTAATAATTTTTAATCAAATAAATTAAACTAAATACTATAATCATAATGTCTATAATCATAATATTTATTGATGATTTTAATTTATTTTACACAATTTTTACAAATAATAATAAGAATAAATGTGGGTAATGTGGTAAGACGATTAAAAAATTAGATCACATTTATCAAGGATTGCCATAGAATTACAAAGAAAAATATTATTGTTTTTTATATTTTTGAACATTTTCTGTGAAATAAAATAATTTGATCGTCAGATCATGGCAGGTGTGACCCTAACTTACAACGAAATTTACACCAAATTTATCTGCATTTTGCATTTTGGTATTATCAAGTATATGATGCAGGGTAACATCATTTTACATTTCGTCCAAAAAAGTGAAAAAAGTGAAAAATCGTTCGGTTAATTCTAAAAAACAAGAAAAAGGTAAGTGATAACATAAATGTTGTTGCTTAATACTCTTTATTTCAGCGTTACAGAGGTTAGTACCACAGATATTTTCGCCATTAATAAATATAAGCCTCCAGATGCTATCTTTAACACAAACTCTGCATTTCAGTGTCACTTGAAATGTTTTTAAACTTCACTAGTGGTAAATGGTGTGCGGTGTTCATTAAATGGTTGTATGAATAGTACTTCATACTAACTTAGTTGTTTAGCTTAATTAAAATATTACATTTATTTCAGCCAGGCCGATTGAGACTTCTTGGGACCAGAACTGTTGCGCTTGCATTTCCCGTGTTTGTTTTTTTCTTTTCATAATTCCCATCCCCGACATTAAACATCTGATCAGAGGGTAAATGAACGGCCATGGCAAACTAGGCATATTTCTGGAGAGATCCCTTAATTTTGTATGGAGATGTAATAATGGTAATTACTCTTTTTATTATTCCTGGTCTTACATTCATATCCTAATTATTTTTGATATTTTCAGAAGACAGGCTTACAAGACATGGATACCTAAGACCTGCATTCGGCCAAGCAAAAACCGGGAGTGCTTCAGGCACTAACAATTTTTAATTCCAATGCTTCGATTGTAAATATTATTAATAAATACACATACAAAAATTACATGAAAAAAAGTTATTTTTTATTGTGGGAAATCAGATACTACAAAGTATTGGAAAACCAAAACTGGGAGGGTGTGGAAAAGCAGATATTGCAAATAGAGGAAAACCATAACTGAGCACGTGTGGAAAATCTATAATGCGGGAAGTCGAAAAACCAGTGGATTTTGTCCTGCATTCTTCTGCCAGAGATCCAGATAGAAACCTCATATTCCCCTTACTTTTTGTGTCACCCCCGTGTATTTTGAAACCAGAGATGGAAGAAATGTAAGGGGTGAATGAGGTTTAGTCCCTTCCGCTTATATGGAGAAACCTGATGAAAATATGTTATTTTCCAGAGGAATTTTCCCGGTGGGAAGTCCAGAGCCTACTATTGCAAATCAATCCGACATAAACATTTAACCCCTCAGACATAAATCTTTCCCACGACTTCGATCGGCGACACCCGAATTATAAACACTTCACACGCCTTTATCAACGACGGCAGACATAAGCAATATTCAGACCTTTTAGAAAGTGTATTTATTGTAATAATTTTTCGTCACAAATTTATTTTATTTTATTTTATTTATTTATTTAGTATCCCAGCGCTACAAGTGCACACTTATAATTATGGCGCTAGTCACATTGATTGATATTTTTAACTTATTATTACTTACTTAATTACTAACATCAAATATTTTGTAGTTTTTACTATTTACTATTACTATTATATTATTTAAATTTTTGTTTTCTTTTTATTTTTAATAGTTTTATATTTTTTTTATATTTTTTATTATTATTGTATTTTAGTGTTATTAAACTTGCGATTTTAAATTATCTCTAACTTTATTGTAAAATTGAGTTGCGCTCCTAATTGTTTTGAATTGGTGCGGTAGATTTTTCCATAGCCGAATACCATTTATGAAAAATTGCCTTCTCGAACACAGTGTTTGTACTCGAGGGCATATGTAATTTTTGGCTCTTAGGGATGTTGCTGGGGTAAGCTTATTATAAAGATAATTTGGTTATCTTTGGTTCTTAAAAAGATAATTTGGTTGGTTTGGTCACTATTTTATGGAAGAATGTTAAAGTTCTAAGATCGATCCAGGAGGTCAAATTAAGGTCTAGTATTTTAAATGTCATTTGTGATACATGGTCAAAACGTCTTAAGTTAAACACATAAAGGACAATTGAATTAAAAGCTATAGTTAATGTGCGCATATCCCGCGCATCACAATGACCAACAATTTCTATGCCATAAAAGAGAGTGGGCATGAGGATAACTTTGGCGATTAATAATCGAACTTCCTCAGATAGAAACGATTTGGTAAATGAAAGTTTTCTTAACAGAGCATATGTACGTCCTGTCGCTTTGACTATGTGGTTGCTCTAAGATAAAGTATTGTTAAATGTTATCCCCAGATTAACTGCGCTCATACCTTATCGGCGTATGGTTTATATATAATTTTTTAAGTGAAAGTGTTGAAATTGGCTTTTTACCAATTACCAAGCACTTCGATTTCTTCGGATTTATACCCAAGCCATTTTCCTTTGCCCATATTTCAATGAGGGACAACATTTTATTACTTATACGGACACAGGCATGTAGTTCGGTTACCGGTCTACTAACATATATTTGGACATCGTCAGCATATAAATGTACTTCACACTCAGACAGGATACTATGGAGATCATTGACATATATAGAAAACCATAAAGGGCCTAGCACAGATCCCTGTGGCACTCCCCTGGTTAAGTTTCGGAGGGACGAAACTTGCGTCCGAGAGACGACCGCTTGATATCTATTCGTTAAGTACGAACTAATAAGCTTTGACGCATTAGTCGAGAAATTAAACATGTTTCTAAGCTTGGTAATGAGAATATTATGATTCACAGAATCAAAAGCCTTACTATGGTCAAGGAGCGTTAGAAACGTTTCGCAGTTCCCATCCAGTTTTTGTCTTATATCCTCAACAATATTAGTGATTGCAGTAATACAACTCCTTTTCTTACGGAATCCAGATAGCCGAACGTCTCCAGGAATGCGAATCGGAAATATTGGCCGCGATCAACGAGCAGAAGCAACGGACGCCGAGCCCAAACCCTGCGGGTCCGACTAAACTCCATGTCCCACTGGGATGCGCCAACACCGCTGAGGCAGGTGTCGGCATAGAAGTCAACACTGCCAGGCGGGATATTTCTCCCAGAAAGCTGGAAATGACAGCGGCAACTCTAGCAGAAAAGCTGAGAAACTGGGGAATCACCTTCGACGGGACAACGGACCCGATCTTGTTTATTCAACACCTCGAGGAACGAGCCACAGCTTACGAAGTCAACGTGGAGAAGATGCCGCAGGCCATCCCTGGTCTTTTGACGGACACGGCCGAACACTGGTTCAGGACAAGCCAGCTACTGGGTGAATCCTGGGTAAACTTCAAGAAGGCATTTCTTGACTTTTTCCTGCCACCGAGGTATTTTCGGAGACTCGAGGATGAAATCCGCACCAGGCACCAACGACCAGGAGAAACATTTAAGCAATACCTTGTAAACATTCGATTAATGATGCACAGAGCGGGATATAATTCAGAACAGGAGTTAGAAAGGATTTATGAAAATCTACAGCCGGACTATCAGCTATTTACCAGGAGACATGAATTCACAACGCTGGAACAACTTACCGCCTTGGCGGTCAATTATGAAGTCACCCGCGATCGAGACACAGGAAGCCATGCAAGGATGCTGGCTGAACTGCAGTCACCACCGAAGAGAATCGACCAGATCCCGTCGTACTCAGGGGCGCCACCAACGGGTCGCCAAGATACAGCACAACCACTCCGACGAACATTTACACCGGCCGCCGTGGTACCGGAAATAGTTCCTCGGGTGGGGAACTTGTCAATAGTGCCAAACTTCAGACTAGCCTGCAGGAATTGTGCGCAGGCTGGGCATTTTCCACACGAGTGTAGCAATCCCAGAGTTCTCTTCTGCTGGGAATGCGGTCGCCGAGGAATACGAACCATCGAGTGTTGTCGTCGTAGTCATCAGGGAAACGAGAGGAGTCTTCGTCCCGTCGGGGAGCGGCCGGAGACTGCCAGGAGGAATCCCCAGAATTAAAAGATATTTTACAAGTCCAGGCGAGCAGAATCATCGCACGAGTACAAATTGAGGGTCGACTATTTAATGCAACCATAGACACCGGAGCCAGCAGAAGTTTCGTGAGCGAAAGAGTCGTTCAACTCGTGGCCACACCACATAACGTACGGACGGTACGCACCCAAGTCAGCCTGGCCGAAGGCTCTCGCAAGGAAATAACCAAGTCACTGGTGGCGAAAGTCCAGTTGGACCAACGTTGGGTCACATTTCCACTCTTAGTCTTACCCTCAATCATGGAAGATGTGCTGTTGGGCATGGACTTTCTCTGCGGCGTGTCCGCCACCCTCCAATGTGGTCGCGTTTCGCTACAACTTAACCACCACACCAAGAGCGACTCAGTTCTGTCCCCTCTTCTCATAAATGAGTCTTCTTCAGAAGAAATCGACAACTTCGATGCCACCGGCCCAGAACTACAAACCAACGAATCAGAGCGCAGGATGCAAGCTGCCCCAACCAACAGTATCCTAGGGCCCAGAGAGGACACAGCCGTGCGAAATATTCCATTTCGACGGAATCCGAGTTCTGTATCGGCGGAGCCAGCCGAAGATGCGCGATTGCTTTCCCCAGCCGGACCAGCGTATGCATCTGACACTGGAGGAGCATTAGCAGTAATCAAAGAGACCCCAGGGCCGGAGGATCTAGAACCCTGGGTACACAAATTCCTACAGGAGGAATTGGCCAAATTCGACGGACTGACCGGAGTGTCACACATCGCCGAACACTCGATCACAATGCGGGATGATAAACCCATTAAACAACGGTATTTTCCCAAGAATCCCGCAATGCAGAGGATTATTGACGAGCAGATCGACGATTTGTTACGCAACGATTGCATAGAACCTTCTCGGAGCCCCCATAGTGCCCCTATTGTACTCGTGGGCAAGAAATCGGGAGAGATGCGGCTCTGTGTTGACTTTCGGCAACTGAATGCCCATTCAATCCCCGATGCGTGCCCGCTGCCCAGGATAACTCACATTCTGGAGCGGTTGCGCCACGCCAAGTACATCTGAACTCTTGACCTGAAGAGCGGATACTGGCAAATCCCCATGGCCAGGACAAGTCGCGAGTGCACTGCATTTACAGTGCCAGGAAGGGGACTGTACCACTGGAAAGTCATGCCGTTTGGCCTCCATTCAGCACCGGCCACATTCCAGCGGGCGCTCGACAGCGTAATTGGACCAGACATGGAGCCCAACGCGTTTGCGTACCTGGATGATATAATCATCATCGGGCGCACTTTAGAAGAGCATGTGCAGCATCTTCAAGAGGTATTCCGACGGCTACGGAAAGCGAACCTCCGGCTCAACGCAAAGAAATGTAGTTTCTTTAAGCGCAGCCTGGTATACCTGGGGCACGTCATCAGTGAGGAAGGGATCCACACTGATCCCGACAAGATTTCGGCAGTACGGCAACTGAGTCCGCCCACCTCATGCAAGGAACTACGTAGGTGTCTGGGTATCGCGTCATGGTACAGGAGGCTTGTACCCAACTTTGCCAGCATCGTACAACCCATGTCTCTGTTGTTAAAAAAAAAGGGAAGAAATGGCAATGGCAACAGGATCAACAAGACGCGTTCGAAGAATTGAAGCGGAAGCTCACGGAGGCACCTGTACTCGCCTGTCCGGATTTCAATGAGAAGTTTGTCTTACAAACCGACGCCAGCGACATAGGGCTAAGAGCTGTCCTAACCCAGAATATCCAGGGAGAGGAACGCGTCATCGCATTCGCTAGCAGACGTCTCATCGCCGCTGAAGAAAATTATTCAGCCACTGAGAAGGGATGCCTGGCCATTATATGGGCCATAAGGAAGCTTAGGTGTTACGTAGAAGGATATCAATTTGAGGTGATCACGGACCATCTCGCATTAAAGTGGCTTAACTCAATCGATAATCCCACCGGCCGAATCGCACGCTGGGCGTTAGAACTACAGCAGTATCAGTTTGACGTCACATATCGGCGCGGGAGCCAGAACATTGTCGCAGATGCGCTGTCACGACAGCCCTTGGATGTACTGCAAATGATCCACGAGGATAAGCCTGAGTGCACATGGTATCAGCGAATGCTGAAACTCGTTCAGGACAAGCCTGAAGATTTCCCGGACTACGCGTGTGAGAACCAACAGTTATATCGGCACATCGGATCCCGACCCGACGATGAAGACTGCGTACCTTGGAAATTGTGTGTGGCCAAGGATCATCGTCAGCGAGTGCTGTCAGAATGCCATGACCAGCCCACGGCTGGACATCTCGGAATCAGAAAGACAACAACCCGGATCGCCCAGAGGTATTACTGGCCGGGACTCTTTTGTGATGAGCCAGGTATGTTCGCAAGTGCGACACTTGTCAACGGTTCAAGGTAAGTCAAAACAAACCAGCGGGTAAGATGTTCACCAGGCAGATCAGTGAGCCCTTTGACACTGTCTGCGCCGACTTCATTGGACCCCTTCCACGGTCTAAGAGCGGGAACAGCATGCTGCTAGTATTTTTCGACGCATTTTCAAAATGGGCTGAGTTAGTTCCACTAAGAAAAGCTACTTCGGCACACCTTGAGAAATCCTTTCGGGAGAGGATTTTAAATCACTTTGGGATTCCCCGTACTTTTGTTTGCGACAACTGGACCCAATTCACAAGTCGGTCTTTCAAAGCTTTCTGCAAACAGGCGGGAATGGAGATCCAGTATACGGCACCCTATACTCCGCAGCAGAACCCGACAGAGCGGTCAAATCGCACCATTAAAACTATGGTCGCCCAGTATATCGAGACGACGTGGGACGAACTGCTCCCTGAGCTGAACCTGGCTATAAACAGCAGCGTTTCTGACTCCACCGGATTCAGCCCGGCGTTTATTATACAAGGCAGAGAGCCAAGACTCCCAGGGGCCTTGTACGACGAAGTCACGCCGGGACCAAGCCATGTTCCAAGATCACCCGTCGCGAAAGCGGAGTTGCTGCGCGACGTGTTTAAGGTGGTCCAAACAAACATCCAGCGAGCTTCGATGGAGCAGCGAAAGCACTACGACCTCAGACGGCGCGCGTGGAGACCTACTTTGGGATCACTGGTCTTCGTAAAGCAGCATCACTTGTCCAGGGCGGCGGATAACTTTGCTGCAAAGTTAGCACCCAAGTATAAGGGGCCGTACAAGGTGGTCCAATTCATTTCGGCCACGATCGTGCGTTTAAAGCACACACGAACTAAACAACGCAGGACGGCATCGCTCGGAGACCTAAAGGAAGCAGTCGGCGATCCGGAAACCCAGAGTCCGGTACCGGTCGAACAGGACAGCCCAGACGCAGCGAAGACGACAGAGCATAAGAGCGAGCGAGAGAACGCATGATCGCGTTGAAAATCAACCCCCGAAAACTGGCACGCGCCCATGAGGGAGAGCGAGAGGAAGATATGCCGAAACTTCGAGAAGCCAGAAAACAGACCGGCGGAAAAGTTCCGCGAAACCGAACACGTGGAGTTCTTTGGAAGAGGTCGACTGACGCTGACAAGGAATTTGCGTGCGGAAAAGAGTGGGCGATTTTTGCCACTCCGGGAGTGAAAGACAGCAGAAACACCAGGAGAAGCCAAGCGCTCAACGTGGTCAACGTGGGAAACACCAGGACACCGGCGCTACCGGAAAAGCAGCGGAACACCCAGTCGTCGAGTGACGGCTGACGAGGAGAAGGACAGCGAAGAAGGACAGAGGATTTGTGGACAACAGTGGTGCCGGCCCAGGACCAGCGGCGGAGCCCCAACAGTTTGCACGCGGAACCCATACGTGTGTGTGTGTGCGAGAGCGAGACGGGTGAGTGGCAAGTCAGTGAGACCGCAACGAGTGGCCAGCGACGCCAGGCCAGCCAAAAGGGGCAGTATGTGCGCTTAGAAATCTCGGCAGGCCTCGATGCGGTATCACTGGGTAGAATCCGGCTAGATCAGCCATAACCTTTGCCCATGTAACTCCAATGAAACTGAAAACCTAACCTCAAAACTGTAGCCAAACATGAAGAACTCACATCGCAAATACTGTATAAATTTAAATAAACCCAGAATACCATGAAAACTTATCTATATTTTTGTCAAAGCAAATATTGAAAGAAGGAAAAAAATGTTCAAGATCCTAATAAACCAACGATTAATCTGAAGCCTAGAAAATCCACTATATTTTCTTGCCCACGCTTGAACCGCCTCAAAATGCTCTCCAACGGTACCACCCCCGATTTATTTAACCAGGTATTTTGTCAGAGGCCAGGCTCATCCAGCCGCATAGCTTGGTCCGACAGCGAATGCTGGCGGGTGCCCATGTCAGGCAGCCGCATGGCCTAGAATTGCCAGACGTCCCCTAATCGATTCTCTCTCGGTCTCCTCACGGCGAGTGCCGCGAGTCAGACCCAGTACGCGCTACCGCTGACCCCCTTTGCTCTTTGTTGATGCCCAAAATCAAATCGAAACTGTGTTTTGTTCAGTAACCCGGTGGCTGACACACTACATCTCACGTCAGCCCACCGCTCATCGAATCTCAATCTCAATCTTTATAAATTTGTCTGTAAAGAGATCCTGGCGTGACCGAGCTTCACCCCAGCCTAAGAAACTACTTCACACAACTTTAGATGATCATCTTTCATAGCGTTATATCTCTTAGGTAGATATAGAATATATTTATCAAGTTCCAAGGCAATGGAGTCCCCATAAACAGTTTTCTTCCTCTGCGCATTAATAATTGGGTAGCTGACGTTTATACCCATCTTATTTTGAGTTAGCAAGGGCTTCAATGCTCGCGTGTTGAACTCCTTTAAAACCTCGCCTCGAAGAATTTCCTCCTCCATAATGGCGTCCAGTTCACTTTCTGTTGGAATTGGTTGATTAATGATTTTGCTGTTGTTGGTTTGAAGTTTGTCCTCTTTGAAGGTGGTTTAAGTGAGAAGCAAGCTGATCGACTTGACTAGTTAATGTTAAAGTTCTGTCTGTAAAGACTCAACGATTTCCGAGCTCATTTTATATCAGTACTAGTACTCACCTCAATCAAAAAGGGAACGAAATTTTTTGGACCGAAATGTCTATTATTTCGGGCATGTGGAACGTAAAATTTATTTAAATTGTCAAAGTAGGCTGTTTACTATAATAAATAATGAACAATAATATTCATCGCCGAAATGCTATTTTAAGGCGTAATGCCGTTATCGTGGCGGCTATAGCCTTCAATGTGGTACAGGAGGAGTCAACTAGATCTCAGCGCCGTAAGCATTGGGTTAATCCGTATTTGCGTCAAAGACCAGAACGCGGAAGGTTTGCCAGAGATGTAAGTATCTTAAATGGTTCGTGTTAATTGTCCATTGATTCCTGTCATACTTAATAGTTTGAAAATATGGTACAGAACCCGGAAGTCTTCATGGAAAATTTTCATATGAGTTTAACTATTTTTAACAAGCTCTTTGGACTTCTGGAAATTCATTTGCTGCCAAAGCGGGATACGCGGTCAGACGCAATACCACCAAAAGCTAAATTGGCTATTGTTCTTGAGTTAAATGTATTTTAACATAATTTAAAAGAGGTATAACCAATTATTTCTTTATTAGATATCTTGCATCTGGGGATATTCAACGACATGTGGGATCAGTTTATCGGGTGAGCAAGCAGCGAATAGGTGTAATTATAGATAACGTGTGTTTTTCTCTTTGTGTGATGTTAAAAAACGAGGTCCCAAGATGGAGTAAGGACAATATGCAGAGCTATGCGGATAAATACTTCGAAAAGTGGAATTTTCCAGTGTAGTGCTATGAAGTATGTATGTGAAGTATTTAAAAGTGAAATGATATTTAATTTTTAATTTGTCCCATTTAATTTTAGGGTTTTCATTCATTAGTTATAATGGCGGTTTGTGACGCAGACTATAAATTTACTTTTTTGGAAATTGGTGCCTACGGTAGTGAAGGGGATATGCATATGTTCTCCCATTCGGATTTTGGCAAGGCTGTATTAGCAGATTGCTTGGAATTTCCTGAAGATAAGCCCATAAATGGGGTACCAATACCATATTTTCTGATTGGAGATGATACATTTCCATTGTGCAAACGCATAATGAAGCCTTATAAAGGTCGCAGCTTGTCAGAAGAAGAACTAAAATTTAACTATCGTTTAAGCAGAGCTCGAAGGTGTATTGAAAATGCATTTGGAATACTCAGTGCTAAATGGATGGCAGTTCAACGAACACTTCTTTGTCATCCGGAAAGAGCTCAAAAAATTGTTACGGCATGTTGCTTGCTTCAAAATTATATGCTTCGCGAGGATCCCAAGGAGTACTCTAATAGAATAGACGCGGAGGTAGTGGTAGTGTCAACGCCAGTAAATCGAGGTCAGGCCTTTCGGGGACGTCATCTTGACTATCCAAAATATATAAGAAACACACTAAAAGACTTTGTAAACTCCGAAGCAGCTAAACTTCCATGGGAATAGTCTCTATTCCGTGCTAAAAACTTGCAAATGTAATAAAGTACACATAAATATCTATAACATTTTTCCAATTTATTTATATTTGTTTTTTTTTAAAGTCCTCGGAAGCCATTTTTTGCAACAAATCGGTCATAGCAAATTTCGCAGCTTGCGCAGCCTCTGACGACATGGTGTTCAAAATACTGTCCCAGTACTGAAATGCCCCATTGTGGATTGATGTTGGCTGCTCAATTAGTGTTTGCTGCGTCTTCAAAAATTCGTCAATCTGTTGCTTAATTTTTCTGCCTCCTTGGACTTGCCGTGGTTCTTTGGTAGTTTCTTCTTCTAAAATTATAAGCTACATTCACTCTGGATTCCCTAAATATTTGACTTTCTTACATATGAGTACACATCCTCAGAATCTTGAGCTGTAACCTGACCACTAGTTGATGGAAAATCGTCCACAAAAGAGTCATCACATTTTAATGGCGATAAGCTTTCCGAATTTGAGCACGGATGGTTATAAGGATTTTCTGCGAAATCCAAATCGCGATCTCCAACTTCAAATGAAGTTTTAAAAGTTCTTAGGTGCAAATATATATAAGAGTTATTAATATGGAAAAGAAATAAAAGTGTCTTACTTTCTTTGGGTTGAAAGATCTGGCAAAAAGGACATGTCTTTCGCAAATTCCCAGCTTATTTCCGAGAAATCATTAAAGGAGGGACTTGGAAATGGTACACCTCCATCGCTTCCGCTCTTGAAATGCTTTGAAGAAGCTGTTTTCTTTTGATATCGGAAGCTATCGCGAAGAGAGGCCCAAGCCGTCTTGCAAGTAGTCACTGCGTTATAGTAACCATTTAATAATGGTAATTTTATTATCAATAATTTAACGATAAGCTTACGTGGTTTATCCAAGCTGGTAGCAATAGAATTCCACGCATTCTTCACAGCATTCACATCTAAATGCTTCTTGTGGGTGAGATCCCAAAGAACCGGATGCTGACGAACCTGGCTGATTAGGCATCTCCTTTCTTCGCGAGAAAAAGACTCCAGGCGCCTCTTTCTTTGAGGACCTCTATTCATTTTTGAAAGTTTCGTTTCACAACTTCGCAGTCAAAATAAATGAATTTGTTTATTTCATCTTTCAAAAACATTCGTTCCACACGTTCCTCATATTTATACAAAGTGAAAAAACTGAGTAGTCTATGAAACATTCGATCTATCTTAAGAAGTGCTAGCCAAGGAGAATAGTAATTCAAAATAGTCTAATAATTTATGAAATCGGATGTAATATAGTTTCCGGAACTATACAATACCAAAAAAAAATTGTATTATATAATTTAAACTGGAGAAAAAAAACAAGATCCACACGTTCCACAAATATTGACAGAAGGAAAAATTTCAAACACTTTTTGGAGACGAATCTAACAAACTGAGTACTCTCCGACGAAAAGGTGTAAAAATATTTTTGTCGTGAAATTTTTCAGCTGTCAATTTCGTTGCCTTTTTGATTGAGGTGAGTACTAGGAATTATTAGCTAAGTAAAGTTGAATCTGAGAGGACATAAGATTTTCAAAGACTTTTGATAGGAAAGGTAATATTGAAATAGGCCTATAGTTATTGTTTAGCTTGGGAAATGGGAATATTTTGGCGTTTTTCCATATTGTCGGAAATGAAGACGTAGTAATAGCAGTGTTAAAAATATATGTAACATGGGGCAAAATTAAGGGGAGCAAAAGCTTTACAAATTTTGGACACATATTATCGAGACCTACAGCATTGGACTTGACATGCAGAATACTATCTAGGATATCACTTTGATTTATACATGTAAAGCTGAAACTAGTATCACAGAGGGGTTGAGTATTCAGGTACGGATTGCATGTTGCTTCAGGTACATCTATTTCCAAAAACTTTTTGTTTATTAATTCAACGTCCACCTCAGACTCTGTCTGCTGTTTACATTTTCCAATACCTTACTGATTTAGCTTGGTCCATCTATTGTTTGAGTTAACACAGTTATTAAATTGTATATTATAGTGCTCTCTCTTTGCTGATTTTATCTTTTTGTTTACTTTTACCCTAGCCTCTTTGCATTGCTTGTGATATTCATCATTTTTGTATAGCTTCCACCGGAGGTAAGCTACATCTCGCTGACGGGTTAGGTTTATAATTTCGCTACTGAACCACGGATTTTGCATTGGCTTAATCACCTTGGTCCTTAGGGGCACAAACTTGTTGAACAAATACTGGATATTGTTGGTTAAAACATCTAATTGACAGTCTACATGACAAAGATTGTAAATACATGACCAGTCACAACAGAAAAATTCAGTCATTAATTCATCACAGTTTATATTTTTGTAGTCTCTATACGTAAAAGAATTAATTGTGTAATCAAAGGTCAAGTCATATGTTAAAAATATTAGGTAATATCTGGAGAAGGTTAGTACTGAAACCTGGTCATAACGTATGACTTTGCTGGGGTCATTGATAAGAAATAGGTCAAGTAATGTATCACATTGGTTGCTATAGTGTGTGGGAATCGTTTCGTTTACTGAGTACAGACCAAGGGATTTAAAGTTATCCACGAGATGGCTTTCTGAGAATAGGTTACTGTTGAAATCGCCTGCCAATATGATGTCAGTGTACTCCAGCGAAATATCTGAAACCACATTTAGTAATGAACCGTAGTCAATTGTCCGATTCGGTGTATATATGCAACCAAGAAGGGTTCTTCCATGGGATTTATTGGAAATTTCTAATAAAATGTATTGAATAATACTGTCACTTGGCTGTTTAAGTACCACTTTACATTTCAGCTTCACATTCACATATATAGCCACACCTCCTGCATGACCAATACGACCGGATCGATAAACATTATAGCCTTCACAGACAATAGACAAATCACACAGATCAGGTACAAACCACGTTTCAGACACACATATCACATCGACATTAGACTGGGTGAAAAGGAATCTAAACTCATCAATCTTCTTTAACAGACTTTGTGCATTTAAATTAACGATTTTAAGACCATTTTTATAGTTACTAATAGTTTTTATCATGGCACTAGCTATGGAACAAACTTCCTCATCCTGCATTGTTGTTATCAATGGTTATTAGGGGCGCAATCTCAATATTCAAAGTATAAGTTCTTAATTTATCAAAGTAAACTATTTTTAGACCTATCTTAATTAGGAGGATACAATTTTTACGATTAAGAACGAAAGCTATCAGCTTCGGTTCCAGCGAATGATTAACGGACGTGAGTGACGAAAGTTCCTCCATACTCTTGATGCAAAGGACGCCCTCTCTTCGAGCGCAGCGCACGTGCACAAGTCCTCGTCGTGTAAAGACGGCCGTAAGAACTTTATGCTTTTTTATACGCATAGCTTCTTTGAAAATGAGATAATGTTCTTTTAACAATTGCTCATTAACATAAATTATCGCTTCTGAATTGAAACCCAGAAACTGCAAGCTAAGCTAATTCCGATTTGACCAAGCAGCCTGATCTTTTCGCGTGGGTTTAACATTTTTATTATTATTACTGGATCCACATGAGTTTGTTGTGATTTCCTTGCTCGGAAGATATCGGAAACTTTTGGTGGTGGAGTCAGCTGGAGATTAAAGCATAGCTTGTGATAGAGCGCTTTGAGATCTTTACCTTCGACATAGGGAACGCCAAGAACCCTCAGGTCACACGAGCTAGTCTCCCTGCATTGCGTTGCCAGCCTGGACTCGAGTGCACCCAACCTCTCGCCTGCTGCTTGTAGATTTGCCACCTCCCTGTTCAGCGTCTCAATACGCTCACCCATTCGGTCCTTGATAGAGCGAAGATCGGCAACCTCACGCTCCAACGTTAGGACTCGAGCATCCATTTGCTTTACTTCCCCGGCGATAATGTCCAAGCGATCCATAAGGCGGCTGAGCATTTGCTGTTCAGCTTCCCGAACGGCCGACTCAAATTTTTCGGTTTGTTCCTCAAAACGAGTCTTTAGGAGCTCCAGCAGCTGTGGCGAATTTACATCAGAGTTGCGTTCGCTGGCTGTTCCGGCGTTGTTGCGGGTACGTTTAGTGGGCGGAGCAGTAGAACCCATGGTATTTATATTTATTTGTTTATTGTTTGATTTAATATAAATTTAGGTGTATTTGTCGGTTGTGTTTGTATTGTATCTTTCAGATTGTATCTTTTTATACCCTTGTAGAGGGTATTATAATTTCAGTCAGATATTGTAACGCAGTGAAGGAGACGTTTCCGACCACATAAAGTATATATATTCTTGATCAGCACCAATAGCCGAGTCCATCTAGCCATGTCCGTCTGTCCGTCTGTCCGTTTCTATGCGAACTAGTCTCTCAGTTTTAAAGCTATCGCAATGAAACTGTCCCAAAAGTCTTCTTTCTATTGCAGGTAGTACATATGTCGGACCGAGCCGGATCGGACCACTATATCTTAAGGCTCCCATACGAATAATCAAACAAATATAAGAAAATTCATTGTAACTTTGCAGGAAGTAGGCGTTTTGATTTCTGACAACTTAAAAAGGTATTTCTTTTATCTGCAATGGTATATAAGCTTCGGCTGGCCGAAGCTAGCTTCCTTTCTTGTTAAGTTGTATGCTAGCTTAGCTAGCAACCACTGCTTTGCCGACAAACTGCCTTATCGACAATAGCGTATAACTGCCTTATCGGCGGTAGCTTAACTGATGGGGCAACCTTTTTCTCTCTTGCACTCCGAAGATGCTGCCGCACCGATTGTCTCTCACTGAAGGTGCACGCACAACCGCACTTGTTTTTCAACAAGAATTTATTTTCTGATTTACAGGATAAACTTTGTTTATTAGCACTGTGTTGCAATGTCCGCGTATAGAGCTGGTAGTATATTTGGCGGTTATCGACTTTCTTGAATTTTATATATGTAATTTTCGGTAGAATATCGTTTATTTTATAGAGCGATCAATAAAGCGACTGCACACGAGAGAGATATGTTGATATCAAAACTTTTGTATGTTGAAGGTGCGATCGTCACTAGTTCTTTACATCGTTAAGAGGTGTTTTTATTTAATAGACAAACTGTGGAAAAAAAATACCCTGCAGTTTCCGAATTCAGCACAAGTACTAAAATAGAACTGAGTCGACTGCGACGTCAGAAGAGCCTCGGCAGAACCGAGTCTGGGATTGGGATTGAATTTGATGATGAATTAGGTGATGAAAAATGGTGATGAACAAGTGATGAATGATAATGAACCCCTAGAACATGCTAATGTTAAAATCATCACTATTTTTCATAACAATTGAGCGCTTGGTGCTTGGCAGTGATTCACTGCTAAGAAGGTGATGAATGGAACTGCAGGGTATAAGCAAAAAATACGTATTTAACCCTTAGATACATGCGTGTGAACGTGTGTGTGTGCATTGCAGCTGCCCACCGGGAAAATTCCTCTGGAAAATAACATATTTTCATCAGGTTTCTCCATATAAGCGGAAGGGACTAAACCTCATTCACCCCTTACATTTCTTCCATCTCTGGTTTCAAAATACACGGGGGTGACACAAAAAGTAAGGGGGAAATGAGGTTTCTATCTGGATCTCTGGCAGAAGAATGCAGGACAAAATTCACTGGTTTTTCGACTTCCAGCATTATAGATTTTCCACACGTGCTCAGTTATGGTTTTCCTCTATTTGCAATATCTGCTTTTCCACACCCTCCCAGTTCTGGTTTTCCAATACTTTGTAGTATCTGATTTCCCACAATAAAAAATAACTTTTCTTCATGTAATTTTTGTATGTGTATTTATTAATAATATTTACAATCGAAGCATTGGAATTAAAAATTGTTAGTGCCTGAAGCACTCCCGGTTTTTGCTTGGCCGAATGCAGGTCTTAGGTATCCATGTCTTGTAAGCCTGTCTTCTGAAAATATCAAAAATAATTAGGATATGAATGTAAGACCAGGAATAATAAAAAGAGTAATTACCATTATTACATCTCCATACAAAATTAAGGGATCTCTCCAGAAATATGCCTAGTTTGCCATGGCCGTTCATTTACCTTCTGATCAGATTTCAAAAGACACTGAAATGCAGAGTTTGTGTTAAAGATAGCATCTGGTGGCTTATAATTATTAATGGCGAAAATATCTGTGGTACTAACCTCTGTAACGCTGAAATAAAGAGTATTAAGCAACAACATTTATGTTATCACTTACCTTTTTCTTGTTTTTTAGAATTAACCGAACGATTTTTCACTTTTTTCACTTTTTTTGGACGAAATGTAAAATGATGTGACCCTGCATCATATACTTGATAATACCAAAATGCAAAATGCAGATAAATTTGGTGTAAATTTCGTTGTAAGTTAGGGTCACACCTGCCATGATCTGACGATCAAATTATTTTATTTCACAGAAAATGTTCAAAAATATAAAAAACAATAATATTTTTCTTTGTAATTCTATGGCAATCCTTGATAAATGTGATCTAATTTTTTAATCGTCTTACCACATTACCCACATTTATTCTTATTATTATTTGTAAAAATTGTGTAAAATAAATTAAAATCATCAATAAATATTATGATTATAGACATTATGATTATAGTATTTAGTTTAATTTATTTGATTAAAAATTATTAATATTTTTTCTACGAATTTTAAAATTACTAAAAATTAAAGATAAATGTGAGAACAAGATTTTTTTTTTGTGTAAATCATAGAATTTTTAAATATTATAAGTTGGTGATTTTTTGTTAAAAAATATTATAATCGTAATGCCACAAAAATCATACAGCGCATAAGTGGCCTGATATTGATGCTACTCAGAAACCCACCCCCATTTAACGCTCAGAAATTATCTAACCCCACACCGCCGCCTGCAAAAAGGAACAGGATTTCAAGAACACAAAAACCGACTTCTCACTTTCCTGCTGGGTGACTAAGGAAGTGGGATTCGCTTAAATTCAAAATCATGATAATACTGATATCCTTTTCCTAAAAGAATATATCATTTAGATTTTCACAACAGATTTAAGACATTTTCTTACAGATTTTTATACCCTTGCAGAGGGTATTATAATTTTGGTCAAAAGTTTGTAACGCAGTCAAGGAGACGTTTCCGACCCCATAAAGTATATATATTCTTGATCAGGATCAATGTTAGACCAACAGGTCTTTCTTTATTCATTCTCAATTTAATTATTGATAAGCTTAAGCTTAGGTCTCGTTGCTGGGCATTTGGCAGTAGCGGGGAAATATGTTGATCGTGGTGTTCTTTATATATGCACCACGCTGGCCACCAATTAAATCAAAGCACAGCCCCTTAAGGCGGCTTGTGCTGAATGTGCATTTGAGATGCCAATATTCTTATAGACTACTCCTTGCCCATTAGTTGTATGCGAATATATTAATATTCGCTGTTTAAACAAACAGGGGTATGCAGCGTGCGCGACATATAAATCATATTCAAGTGAGTCGGCCTGTGTGTAACATACCAACACAGCGACAGTTGTCTGCTGGGGTGACCATATTTATTTATTTATTTATTTATTTCGCCAACAGACTTCATGTCCTTTACTGGCTACTTAACTAACTCTTAACTAGTTACTAAATCTAGAAAAATATAATAACAAGGCCCCATTATTGCTATCCCTGGACGAACTAGGGTCCAATCGCATGCTAAGTGGCAGACTATTGAAAAGATGTAAAGCTCTGTAAATAGGCTCATTTAGAGCGTAATTTGTTCTGTGTGTAGGGATTAAAAAAGGTTAAGCAGCTCTTAGAGCCCTACTAGGCACGGATAGGCTAATAATATTTAGCAAAATAGGGCAATCAATTTTGCCAGAAAGTAGGTCTAATATAAAAAGCAGAGCAATTACACTCCTACGATCTTGTAGTGTTGCAAGCTGTACAAGACGACACCTAGCAGCATAGGAAGGAAGGGGATCGCGGAATCGGAGGCTTTGAAGGGCGAAACAGAGGAAAAGCTTTTGCACTCGCTCTACCCGTCGGATATACACATGTCCAGTCGGGTTCCAAACAAATGCCGCATATTCTAATTTAGAACGAACAAATGAGAAGAATAGGGTAAGCTTGGTGTATGGGTCAGAGAAGTGAGTTGTGTTGCGCTTAATGAATCCGTACATTGCATATGCTTTAGGAATAATGTAGTTAATGTGTTCAACGAAGAGAAATTTAGAATCAAAAACAATTCCTAAATCCAGGCACTCGTTTTTTGTGGCAAGGAGATGAGAATTAATTGAATACGAGCAGATAACATTATTTATACGCTTGCTGTATCTTACTAAAAAACATTTTTAAAAATTTAAGGGAAGCATATTTCGGGAGCACCAATTACCTAATCTATTTATGTCATTCTGGAGGAGTAAACAGTCTAAAGTTGAATTGACGGACTTGAATAATTTGAGGTCATCTGCAAATAATAGAAACTCAGAGTCATGTATGGAGTTACTTATATCATTTATAAATAAAATGAATAGAAAGGGCCCCAAAGCACTTCCTTATGGGAGGCCAGACGTTGCCACATACGGGTTAGAAAAAACCCCATTATATTCCACTCTGTATTCTCTATTGGTTAGGTAGGACCTAATCCAATCTAAGATTATAGAGTGGAATCCCATTTTTTGAAGCTTAGATAGTAAAGCAGAATGACAGACTTTATCAAAGGCTTTGGCAAAGTCAGTATAGACTACATCTACTTGGTGATGATTCACAAACGAATTTATGCAGAAGTGATTGAAGGTTGCTAAATTACTGGTAGTCGATCGTTTTTCTTGTTTTTAGAAAATTTGCCTTTGAATTTAGAAAACCTTTCTAGATGAAGAAAATTCAAGAAAGAATTTTTCTTGAAATTAGAAAAATTTAAATCTCATATGTAGGTGTACAGTTCTATAATAACTTCACCTTATTACTCGCATTATATTTATATTTCAGAGTGAAAAATTACAGATGAATAGCTAAAATACCTTCAGTTGCATCAGCCAAATAATTTGTTTGACGAAGCTGTAATTTTGTTTTAAAACCTTCTAAGGTAAGAGTATATCAAAAAGAACAAGAGAGAACGTTATATTCGGGTGCCCCGACTATTAGATACCCGTTACTCAGGTAAAGGGAGTGCGAGGGAGATGGAGATAGAAACTTTGATCACGCATAACTTTTTAACGAATGGTCCGATTTGAAAAATTTCTTCTACATTTCGATAGGTATTGATAAACGCAATAAAACTGAATTTTTACTTTTCCGAAATATTAAAATTTTTAAAACCGTATATAAGCGATAGTGGGCGTTAGAGGGGGCGTGGCACCTTCTTGAAACAAACTTGCGCTGCGTAGGAACTCCAAGAATCTTCATGCCAAATACCAATCCTCCAGCTTTTATAGTTTCCGAGATCTCAGCGTTCATACGGACAGACAGACGGACAGACGGACAGACGGACATGGCTATATCGACTCGGCTAGTGTACCTGATCAAGAATATATATACTTTATAGGGTCGGAAACGCTTCCTTCTAGCTGTTACATACTTTTGCACAAATACAATATACCCTTTTACTCTACGAGTAACGGGTATAAAAATATGTTGAATTTGTTTGTCATACCTAGGCATGTAAATATGTATGCATGTACGCGGCTCACCCGATCTGAAACCCGATTTTCAACCCATTCATATTCTGCTCCTGTCTCTCGCTCTCTCGACCGACGCGTCGCGACTTTTCTCTCTTCTTCTTCCTTAAATTGTACCATGATTCGGGCTCCCTTCGCTCAAAGGCCTGTTTGTAAATATGAATGTATGTACGTGTCTCTCCCGGTTCTCTCTCTCTGAAATTCGATTTTCAACCCTTCCATCCTTGTGTTCTACCTGTCTTGCTCCTCTCTCTTTCTTTTGACCAACGTGATTGTACTTTGGCTATTACTAACATTACATTATTTCAAAAAAATGTTGTTTATCTTAAACCAAATATTTGATATCCCAATAATTCTATATTTTCCAGATGTGGGAAGGCTAAGAAAATGGTTTTCGATACCTGCAACTACATACTGAGTTTTGAATTCACCTTATGTCATATGAAGTTCAACAGACCTTGTGTTATACAATATTAAATTATGTGAATTAAATTCACCACCAATAATAACTCGTATGCTTAATAATAAATGTTTTCTTAAGTCAAAAGTGTGCTATTTAAAAATGTTTAAATGTTAAGTGTAAAATGTTTGAAATGTAATAAAATATAATATAAAAAACAAGAAAGGAAGCTAGCTTCGGCCAGCCGAAGCTTATATACCCTTGCAGATCATTCCTATTAATTTACAAATCGCAAAAATGTTAAATTTCCTATTATTTCTCTTATTTCCGATCGTAGTTCGATTTTGATAAAATTAAAATCGAAATTCGGAAATATTTAAAAAGAGTCATATCCCAGAGTAGAAGAGAATACAATAAAAACCAAAGAAGCAATAATTTATTTCCTATTATATTCCCATTAATTTTCCGATCGTTCCTATGGCAGCTATATGATATAGTCGTCAGATTTTGATAAAATTTTATTCGAAATTCAGAAATAATTAAAAACTAATATTCCCAAGATTAGAAGGTAATACTTCAAAAAACACCGAAGCTAGAATTTTTTTTACCGTTTTTTTCCGATCCCTCCTATGGGAGCTATAGGATATAGTTGTCCGATCCGGTCGGTTCCGACTTATATACTACCTGCAATAGTAAGAAGACTTTTGGGAAAGTTTCATCCCGATAGCTTAAAAACTGAGAGACTAGTTTGCGTAGAAACAGACAGACGGACAGACGGACAGACGGACATGGCTAGATCGACTCGTCTAGTGATGCTGATCAAGAATATATGTACTTTATGGGGTCGGAAACGTCTCCTTCACTGCGTTGCAAACTTCTGACTGAAATCATAATACCCTCTGCAAGGGTATAAAAACTAAAATTTTACTTTGAGGGTTTGTAAAAAATCCTTTCAAGAAATATTATTTCTTAAATCAAGAATTGCTTTTCTTGTTTTAAGAAATATTTTTTCTTGTTTAAAAGGTGCCTTTCTAAAAAACCATTTCTTGTTTTAAGAAATTTAATTTCTTGTTTTCAGAAATTTAATTTCTTGTTTTCGGAAATTAAATTTCTTAAAACAAGAAAGAAGCCACCTTTGAAACAAGAATCGCCTTTCTTGTTTCCAGAAATATTTTTTCTTTTTTTAATTTTCTAAAAAACCATTTCTTGTTTTAAGAAATTTAATTTTTTTAATTTGTTTCAAGAAATACTTTTTCTTGTTTTACTGGTGCCTTTCAAAAAAACCTTTTTTTGAAACAAAGGTGAGGTCGCCTTTGGCAAAAATTCAAGAAAGAATTTCCTAGATTTTAAGGAAATTCTTCGATTTTTTTTTATGAGTGTAGGGGTAATGGTGCGGCCCACAAGAAAGATTAGCTGCCTAGCCACAATGCGCTCAAACATTTTTGAAAAATTACTCAGCTTGGCAATTGGTCTGTAATTAGAAATGGAACTTTTTACACCTGATTTGAGAATTGGAGTAACTATAGCTAACTTCAATCTTTAAATGATTTCCTATATTTAATAGGGAGTCGATGGAAAGAAGCATTTCATCATCATTCCATGACGAAGTTGGCTCGAAATTGGACGAAAAAAATTTGGCAAAAAAGTTAGCAACCTCCAAGTCCGAGGAAGCCATTTCGCTATTAAGTGACATGTGGGAAGGAATGTTCGATGTTCTTCTTTTGGAGTTTACAAATTGCCAAAAGGATTTGGGATTCATACGCAATTTACTTTCAACATCTGACATATACTGGCTATAAAGAAATTTATTTAAGAATTCAAATTCACGCTTGTGTAGCTTGTATCTTTCAAGATCGGTAGGGTCACCGCTCTCAAGGTAATGCTTGTAGAACTTATTACGGAGATTTTTGTATTTTTTGAGTCCCCGCGTTTACCAGGGCAGTTTATCAGAACTTTTTAGCATACCTACTAATGATAAGAGAAAGCACAGAAATAAAATGATCATAGCTAGCATCAACGTTAGCATGCGAAAGGCTATCGTCCCAATTAATATTAGAAATATCATTTCGATTAGAGTTTAAACTATTAGCACTTATATAAATTGAAGGTGTGAGTGATTTATTAGCTAAATAAATATGACATGTTATCAATAGTAATAAAGGCTGATGATGGGCATCACACTCTGAGAGTCGAATATTACTACAACTTAATTTTGTTCCTAAATCCGGGCTAATAAAAATTAAATCTAAAAGCCTATTTAACTTATTGAATATACTGTTAATCTGAACTAAGCCCATACTAAGAAGATCATCAATTAATATAATTTCATGAGGCAGATGCACATTACTGGGAATCATAGTCGAAGAATCTTCATCCTGCACCCACACCAGCGATGACAGATTATAATCACCCAGAACGCAGATAAACTGGTGATCTTCCAAATCCTGATGGATATGAGCGATGTTGTCCACATGAGCCCTGTATAGCTCGAAAGTGCTGCATGGCGGTATATACGATACCACCAAAAAGATCGTGTCCAAGGGTCCCGAGAGCGATACGCAGATTTGATCCAGAAGAGAATCTTCATTTGCTAGACGTACAGATGTACACCGCAAGTTGCGCCGCACAGCAACTAGGACGCCTCCACCTCTAGCGCATTGCGATTTTATAGAATCCCGATCTTTGCGGAAAACATGATATAGTTTAGGATCGAAAAATTCATTGTCATAAAAATCCATGTTGAGCCAAAGTTCAACGAGGACAATTACGTCAAAGTCACAATTAGAAGTCGCCAAGAAGACGGACTGCGATTTGGTGCGCATGCCAGCAATATTTTGGAAATAGACACTGAAAGATGGATTGTTTGGGCTTGCCTTTTCGATCTGGACTTTACTATCAATGATGTCCTCCGCTACAGGGCACACGTCCCACAACTTCCTTGGGGTTTGCACCGAATTTAAAGAATTGTTGAAGTGCGGATAAAAATTGGAAGCTGATCGTTAATGCATGAGTTCGAAATGCGAAAGATTGCGATGAAGTTGAAGAGAACCAAGTAATATGGAGCGATGGCCGAACTCTTAAGTCCCAAGAGAGCGCCGTATTAAAGAGAAGTAATTCCAGACCAGATGATGATAGCAAGCCAGAGTCTCCTGTAAATTCCAGATGACGGTGCTGAAGAGAGTTTCCAAATATGACCCCGAGAGAGAGCGCAGCAACTCTTAAAGCAGCTGGCGAAAACTCAGACCGCTGCTGTGTACGGTGCATCGGGAGCATGGCGATAAATGATAAACGTTTAATAATGAAGAGCAATTGCCTTGGGCGAATGTCGCACAAAGCAAATGACGAAAGCTCGAGCTGAAGTTCTTGTAAAAAGGTTGAGAGCGTAGCAGGAGAAGAGAGCGCCACTCCGAGAGCAGCATGAGTTGTCGAAACCGTCGCAGGTGCTGGGCGAAATTCGCACAAAGCGGATAACGAAAGCTCCAGCTGACGTTGTTGTTGGTTTATCGTTGAAGAGCGCACATCAACAAAGAGTGCACTGAGAGCGGCAATGAGTCCAAATGATCGGCGAATGCAACCAGCAGCTGGCGAAACCAACAACCGCTGATATTGTGAGAACGAAGCAAGATGAGGTGTATCGGAAAAATGTCCCGCAAAAACATCGACGCCAGTGGCGCCGATTATTAGGGGTTTTTTGAGGCTGATGATTGTTGATTATCCAAGTCCAGAATTTTATCATCAACAATTGGCCTATCCCTGTGTATGAATCGGCTAACTTTGATTGAATTGGGCCAGAATTCATCACTATACACGGCCTGAAAGTGTTGTTCTGGTATCCCCAGCTTAAAATTCACGAATTGCAGTGAAGATACGTCTACACCGTTTTTTACTAACGGCTTGCAGATTATGCTCACAGCTGGCAGCCTGACCAACTATGTGCCTTTTGTTCCTATGATTCTTCTTATGGTTTTTAGTAGCAGCCGGTGCGGGGGGAACGGGTCCGCACAGTCCGCCTGACGGGCAGCCAAGGGGGCTGAAGCCAAGGGGGCTGGAGCCAAGGGGGCTGGAGCCAAGGGTTTCACCACTTTTTTACGGTGACTGACATTAGGATTATCAGTAGTCATAATGGGAAAGGCCTTTAGAAATTTGAAATTTAAATCATTGTAGAGACTCTTTAGGGTTTGAAGTTCTTCCATAACTTCTCCGATTTTAGAGTGTGAATCATTGCCCACAACACAGCTGTCACACTGCCACAATAGATTGGGCATATTAGTAAGAATTTTAATTGCCTCATCAGGCAAATCAACACAAGCTGTGTGAAATGTACGACGACAAAGAGAAGCGCAGCGAACCGCCTCGAAACCACGAAGCTGTGCAGATGTAACTTCAGCTTTGCACTCGGAACACGAATAGAAGTTCACAACGAAGGAGAAACGCGTCTGAATGCAACGAGAGCAGATCAGAGAATTACCAATGCACTTGAAAATGTGCCGGCCGTGGGACTTTTGTGTATTTATGTATTTAACGTTATTAATGTACAGCATGTACCCGATATGTGCGCATACTACAATAGCCATGTCCGTCTGTTTCAATACCGTTTGCGAGCAAAGTTTAAAAGCTAGCTGTTTAAAACTTTCACAGTCGTTCTAAAACATGTGTACGCAGATCAAGTTTGAAAATCGACCTGATCGGACGTCCATATCCAATAGTCCCATAGGAACAATCGGATTTAACTTGCAAAAACTGAAGATTTTTCGCGCAGTGTAAAAGCTATTGACATGAATCTTTCCATATCGTATTTTCTTGTGCATACCTTGATTAGGGTAAAAGCGCGTGCCGATCGGACGTCTATATCCTATAGCTCCCATAGGAATAATAAGTTGAAATCGGTTATTTGATATATTTCAGGATATTTCGCGCAGTGTAAAAGCTATTGACATGAATCTTTCCAAATCGTATCTTTTGTGCATACCTTGATCAGGGTAAAAGCGCGTTCCGATCGGACGACTATATCCTATAGCTCCCATAGGAACCATAGGGTGAATAATTTAAAATTTTATTTTTTGAATTATGAAATATTTTGTTGTTTATTATTTCATGTTGCTCTTGTAGTCAAATTTTAATTCGTGAAATCTGCAAGAGTATTAAAACTTCGGCTTGCCGAAGTTCGCTTCCGTCCTCGTTCTGTTTTAAATTAAAAATCGCATTGATAATATTAAACAATAAGAAAGGAAGCTAGCTTGGGCCAGCCGAAGATCATTCCTATTATTTTGTCTTTTTTTTCTGTCCTTTCTATGTCAGCTATATAATAAAGTTGTTAAATTTAATTCGAAATTCGGGAATATTAAAAAAAAGGCATATCCTAGAGTAGAAGAGAATACAATAAAAACCAAGGAAGCTATAATTTATTTTCTATTATTTTCCCATTAATTTTCCGATCGTATATGATATAGTCGTCCGATTTTTTTAGTAGAAAGTAGAAGGTAATATTTCAAAAAAACACCAAAGCTAGAATTTTTTTTCCTATATTTCCTATATTTTTCCGATTTTTCCTATGGCTATAGGATATAGTTGTCCGATCAGGCTGGTTCTGACTTATTCAACCTGATAGCTTCAAAACTGAGAGACTAGCTTGCGTAGAAACGGACACACAGACAGACGGACAGACGGACATGGGTAGATCGACTCGTCTAGTGATGCTGATCAATAATATATATACTTTGTAAGGTCGGAAACGTCTCCTTCACTGCGTTGCAAACTTCTGACTGAAATCATAATACCCTCTGCAAGGGTATAACAAGCGAGAACGCTATAGTCGGGTGCCCCGACTATCAGATACCCTTTACTCAGCTAAAGAGAGTGCGACGGAGATAAAGATATATCTTTGATCGCGCATAACTTTTTAACGAATCATCCGATTTGAAAACTTTCTTCTACGGCATTTTTACTTATCTGAAATCTTTAAAGGTATGGTCGCCAGAGAACATTTAAAATCGTTTTAGATTATTGTGGGCGCTAGCGGGGGCGTGGCCCTCGGTTGAAGCAAACTTGCGCTGCGTAGGAAGCCCAAGAATATGTGTGGGTAATCCGAACTTTCTAGCTTTTGTACACTCAGAAAAAAAACCAAGCACATTGTGCTTGTTTCAAGCCCAAACGGTCTTGAAAGGGCGACAGGTACGAAATGGGCTTGTTTTTTCATTTCAAGAACGTTTTATTCTTAAACCGAGAACATTTTCGGCCAAATCAAGAATGAATTCTACTTGATTTAAGTAGGAAATATTCTTTATTCAAGTATAAGTACTACTTTATTTAAGTATGAATTGTACTTAAATTAAGTTTACAAATTCTCAAATCAAGTATATATTGTACTAAAATGAAATATAAATAATTCTTAAATATAGCAATATTTAATATTGAAACAGGTCCAAAATGTTCTTAAACGAACCATGGCCAATGCTTATATCAAGATGATATGCAGCTTACATCAAAAATATATAATTCTTATTTTAAACTGGATTTAGTCTCCAGAAAAGAATTATTCATACTACAGTCAAGAACAGAATGTACTCATTTTATGTTGTAAAATGCATCATCTTTAACATAACTTGGTCTTATAATAAGAACAAATCATGCTTCATAAAAGAATTTAAAATTCCATAATCCAGCCGAAAAAGTTCTTTACATAAGAACTTATAATTCTTCAACTAAGAAGGCATTAGGCTTCCAGAAATAAAAAACTGGTTTTTATTTAATTTTTGTTTGATTTTATTGTTTTAATGTATCGCATCATTGAGTGTGTTGATTCTTATTGTAGTACAACACTGGAAATTTAAGAAAAGAAAATAATACATACATTAGTTTTGTAACTTGCGCTATATGTTATACATACTTCAGCCTTATGTAAGACTTAGAATTATTTAAAGTATATACATGAATTGGAAGGGATATAAATTCTTGAATGTTTTTTACATAACAATTTTCAGTGCTATTTCCAACTTGGTATGCACAGAAGTGGTTATCATAACTTAATAGATGAATTTCTTCGCAAACAACAAAAACGTTATTACCAAAATTAAAGAAACTTAAAATTTTAAATAATTTTGTTTGGACTTCTCCAGCCACAAGGAAATATGTTGTTTTATATATTGTACCCTTATACGTAACTTGCTTAAACAGATTACATATTTGAAAAAGAGTATTGTTTTTTTCACAGCTCACAATTTTATCAAAATAGTCAATGTTCTTAAGAGCTACATTTAAGCTATGAGAAAAAGCGAAAATTGGTTCCACTGAAACTTCATGACTTGTCAAAAACTTAGCAAATTTTAAAGCCGCCTTTTTAGCAATAGAACATGGCGGATTGATTGTGGAATGAATGTTATGAGTATATAATTTGGATTCTCTTAATTTAGACTCGAAGCGCATACTCCAAAGATATTTAAGTGGGCCGCACTTTTGTATTGCCGATGCGTAGTGCACCATGAAATGATGTTTGGGCTTCAAAGCTCCATACAATTGATTGTACAAAACATGATGTGATTTTACGAACTCCTTTACTTTTGACAAATCTTCAGGTACTAGCTCTGGCTTAAATAGTAAATCAACAATTTTTAATAAAATTAATATAAGTTGCCAGTCAACATTATCAGTTGGAACAAGGTCGCCAACCATTAAAGGCAAAAAATGAAGAAAGCTTTTCATTTCACTCGCAGACATGTTCAGATTACAATTTTTTAAGCGGGGTAATTCTAACGAGTTTGACTGATTTCCTGCTTCGATTTCACCGTAAGGAAATAATTGTTTTCTATGATTAAGAGTACTTAATGTTAGAACTTTTGATTTAATTAATTTCATAATAACTTTGCACACATCATATTTTGCAACCCCTTCAAATATGTCGTGCATAATATCAAAACTAAATCTTTCAGTTACATGAAAATTGTTTAAATCATTAAATATACACTTAGAACTGACTCCTGTTAGTTTAACATTATTTTCGAGCAAATCTGAATTATAATTACTTTTATTTCTTAAGGAATCTTTCTTTTCATGCGAGTCGAATTGAGTTTCCTGCTTTGATCGTTTGCAAACACGACAAAATCGAGTCGAGTTAAACGAACGAACAAAGCCGTTCACAGAATTGACTGCTAAGTTATCCCCTATAACTACACCTAATGAAAAATAAACTTTAACTGTTTTAGATCCTGTCTCAACCAAAATGCCTTGTTCTAATTCCTTCAGCTTTTGAACTAATGGATAAGTAGTTCTTTCTATTCCGTAATCTTTTATATCAGCTGTTAAAATAAACGCAGCTGGAAATATGTACTGTAACTTTGATAGAAGGTATCTAGGCATTGTTGGAAAGCTAATATAAGCTCCACAAATGGATATTTTATGGCTTCCCAGCTGATTGTCTTTTTCAAAGTCTTCAAAATTCAATACGTACGGAATCATTAAATCTGTGTCGCTGAAGTTACTTTTCTGTTGTTGGTATATTTCACCACTTGCAAAATTGGAAAAAGTGTTTTTCATAAAACTGTTTTGAGCATTAATTAATGTTAGTTCTAACTTAGGAATTTTAAAAATTTCATGAAACATAAAAATAAGAGGCATTAAATAAAGCTTATGAGATTGAGCGTCCATCATAGGGTTCCCTTGCGAAATTTTTTTTTGAATTTTTTTATCAATAGACACTGCTTGTGGTTCTCTGTATAGATTCATTTTTGTTAATATTTTCAATAAACGATATTCACTTTTAATGTCTTCGAAAGGGTTCTTACAAAAGTTCAAAATCGTTTCAAGTTCGTGTGGAATACCTGTAGCATTGTGAGAAAACTGACCTTCAACAGCTGTGGCTATCGAAGACAAAAGGACTGTAGTAAATTCTTGATATTCTAGTACTTGTTTTCGCGGTAAATAGTTTTGGTCATATAAACTCAATGAAAACATAACCACCTGTTTTCTGAGATCAATTTTGTGTACATATTGAAGCTCAAGACAATTCTCAAAAAAAGGCAAAACGGAAAAAATTTCAACTCGTGACTCTTCTAAACTAGGCTCAAGACCATTCTCAAAAAAGGGCAAAACAGAAAAAATATTAACTTGTGACTCCTCTAAAGTTGGCTGATTAGATAATTCGAAATCGGCTTCAGTTTTATGTGCCCATTGTAAGTGTCTTTTGAAAGATTTAAAATTATTAAAGCTCATAGAACAAGTATTTTGCATACATTCTATTTTAAGATTCTTGGATTTTAGGAAATGATCAATTTTAAAATGAGATATAAGAATATCCTCATTCGCAAAGCGTTTGTGGCATCGGAAACATTGAAACTTCATCTTGACTTGCTTATAAGAATTGTGAAATGTGACTTAAAATTATTTATTTAAATAGTCCATCAAAGCCGTAATATTTGCAGACTTTTTATCAAAATGAGTATCTATTTCAAAAAAATACTTTTGTATGAACAGCCATGGATCATAAGAGGCTTTGGGATATTCCAACGAAAGTATTTGAAAAGACTTAAAGCATAATTCTAAGGCATAAAGGAAGGACTTACACTTAACTAAGTTCTTATCAAAATATAAAAAGAATTCTTCTATGTCATCGTCTGATACTCCCACGACAATGACAAAGGGCTGTAGAGTCAATCCTGATGTATAATATTTACAGATGATGCGCTCTATTTGGACCATGTAGTCATTAATGGTTGTCAATCTCAAAACGAAACTCTCTTGAGAGTCTAGAATGGTCGCTCTTTTCATGAGTTTTCCTGTCTCGTTCTTGAAGCGCGCAGTCGATGGTAAAACCGCGCAGAGAAGAATGCTGATTAAGTAATCCTGGGAATCTGAAAAAAATATAAAATTAGAAACACATTACATAACACAGCACAGTTTTTAACACAGATGCAACTTTCTGTACTAATAAAATATTATTGATGCATGCAAAATAATTTCAAAATGGTTAATAGTTAATTTAATAAAGACAAAATAAAATAATTAGAATATTTACCAATTTTCTTGCATAATTTTGCTTGTTTAAGCAGCCCCTTACAAGCTTCGTTTGAAATGTTGTAGTCATAGAAATTGAAGATTTTATTTTTGAAAGTCTCCCATTTTGAAAACAAAAACGAACTTCTCCTTGGATACATAATTTCAAAATCAATTTCAATCTATAAGTAAAAAATAAAATGGTTTTATATACATATAATACATGTTAGCCCGTTTTGCAAAAACTTACCAAGTCGGATGACTGGGCGTGGGCAAATTTTGACCAGGCTGTGAAAAACTCTTGGCTGTCAAGTTTTTTGGCTTCTTGATGGCGAAGATGGAAGGTCTTTTTCCATTTCTCGCACACTAAGTCCCAGTTGTCACCATCTCTATTAAGAGAAAGCTTCAGAGAAAGTGCGATACGATCAGATTCTGAGTCTTCGGGGGTTTGGTTTTCCAAATCTTCATCATATTCAAACAACTCATTTTGTGTCAGTTTTTGCTTGATCCTTGATCTTCGATTTTTGTATTTAGAATACAATTTGCCCGATGGATTTTTTTTACCGTCTCGGGAAATGAAGTAATAGTCCTATAAAATTTATTAAAAATATCAGTAAAAATTAGTATTAAAAGCTCTTCAATTAAATTTTACCTTGCATTTCTCTTCGCCAGGTAAGTGACAGCAAATTTCGTCCAGCAACAGACTAAAATCGGAATATTTGATAGTTATCCCTGTTGAGAAGGTCTCCTCAAGGATAATGCTTATAAGATCGTTCTTCATATCCTGGCTTAGAGACATCTGTTTTTTTCCTTGATCCAAAATTGCTCTCCCTTTATTGGTCTCCGCCAATAAAGTGCCCAAGCTTTTGCCAAGCACCTGCTTTGCCTTACAATACAATTCAGGCGGCGTCTTCTGCGATTTGATTATGTTTGTGGGAAGCAACTGCGATTTACCATCTGGTCCAAGCTGTATTCAAAAACATTTAATACTTGTTTAAACTGCAAAAATTACTTACTATTAATTTTCTCCAAGACAGCAACTTCTCTCGAAATCTCAACCGTGGCCCCAAAGGTGGAACAGCTTCCTTCAAATCTTCCTCAGTTAAAATATTTTTTAAATCATCGTATTGAATTTGTGCATCTAAGAATACTTAATTTATTAAATTTAAGTCTTAAATATGTACATGCAATATATGTACATACATGGATACACTGGCAAAGCACACCATTGCTATCAAAATTGACAATTCTGTAAGAAACTTTACTTGGACAGAAAATCGACATGCCCTTAAAAATGTATTTGATCGCAATTATTTTTTCAAGAATAAACATGTGCTTTGCCAGTGTATTTACATATGTACATATAAATGTGTGTTGAAAAGTCACAACACGCGGTTTTTTCCTAGAAAAATTCCACAAATACGCGTTCTTGATGAATGGTGTACATATGTACATGTGCATTGTACATCTCAGATTTAAGAAATCGAAAAGACGCACTTTCCTAATATCCATGCAAAGAGCGAAAAAATAAGAAAAGTGCGCCTTTTTTGCGTCTGTGTCTATGTATTTAATTTGTCATATTTTGCACGGATATGTGTGCACCCAGCAGGAAAGTGAGAAGTTGGTTTTTGTGTTCTTGAAATCCTGTTCCTTTTGGCAGGCGGCGGTGTGGGGATAGATAATTTCTGAGCGTTAAACGGGGGTGGGTTTCTGAGTAGCATCAATATCAGGCCACTTATGCGCTGTGTGATTTCTGTGGCACTACGATTATAATATTTTTTAACAAAAAATCACCAAGTTATAATATTTAAAAATCCTATGATTTACACAAAAATAAAATCTTGTTCTCACATTTATCTTTAATTTTTAGTAATTTTAAAATTCGTAGAAAAAATATTAATAATATTTAATCAAATAAATTAAACTAAATACTATAATCATAATGTTTATAATCATAATATGTATTGATGATTTTAATTTATTTTACTCACAATTTTTACAAATAATAATAAGAATACGATTAAAAAATTAGATCACATTTATCAAGGATTGCCATAAAATTACTAAGAAAAATATTATTGTTTTTTATATTTTTAAACATTTTTTGTGAAATAAAATAATTTGATCGTCAGATCGTGGCAGGTGTGACCCTAACTTACAACGAAATTAACACCAAATTTATCTGCATTTTGCATTTTAATATTATCAAGTATATGATGCAGGGTCACATCATTTTACATTTCGTCTAAAAAAGTGAAAAATCGTTCGGTTAATTCTAAAAAACAAGAAAAAGGTAAGTGATAACATAAATGTTGTTGCTTAATAATCTTTATTTCAGCGTTACAGAGGTTGGTACCACAGATATTTTCGCCATTAATAAATATAAGCCTCCAGATGCTATCTTTAACACAAATTCTGCATTTCAGTGTCACTTCAAATGTTTTTAATCTTCATCAGTGGTTAATGGTGTGCGGTGTTCATTAAATGGTTGTATGAATAGTACTTCAGTACTAACTTAGTTGTTTAACTCAATCAAAATATTACATTTATTTCAGCCAGGCCGATTGAGACTTCTTGGGACCAGAACTGTTGCGCTTGCATTTCCCGTGTGTGATTTTTTCTTTTCATAATTCCCATCCCCGACATTAAACATCTGATCAGAGGGTAAATGAACGGCCATGGCAAACAAGGCATAATTTCTGGAGAGATCCCTTAATTTTGTATGAAGATGTAATAATGGTAATTACTCTTATTATTATTCCTGGTCTTAAGTTCATATCTTAATTATTTTTGATATTTTCAGAAGACAGGCTTACAAGACATGGATACCTAAGACCTGCATTCGCCCAAGCAAAAACCGGGAATGCTTCAGACATTGTAAATATTATTAATAAATACATATACAAATATTACATGAAAAAATGTTATTTTTTATTGTGGGAAATCAGATACTGCAAAGTATTGGAAAACCAAAACTGGGAGGGTGTGGAAAAGCAGATATTGCAAATAGAGGAAAACCATAACTGAGCACGTGTGGAAAATCTATAATGCGGGAAGTCGAAAAACCAGTGGATTTTGTCCTGCATTCTTCTGCCAGAGATCAAGATAGAAACCTCATTTCCCCCTTACTTTTTGTGTCACCCCCGTGTATTTTGAAACCAGAGATGGAAGAAATGTAAGGGGTGAATGAGGTTTAGTCCCTTCCGCTTATATGGAGAAACCTGATGAAAATATGTTATTTTCCAGAGGAATTTTCCCGGTGGGCATGTTTAGAGAAATCGAAGACACACTTATTTCGTATCACTCAAAAAGCGCGCCTTTTCTTGCGGTATGCGTCTATACACTTGCATATACATATGTACATATACATTGGTAGTATTTCGTCAGATTTGTGTATGTTTAGAGAAAACGAAAATGCGCTTTAGCACTCAAAACTGTACATAGACATGTACAATGTACATGTATGTAAATTTAAAAGTATGCACAAAAATAAGTACACATGTATTACGCGAAAGAAAATCATAAAAAGTGTATTTCGCTTGGGTGTGTGTTTGTTCTATGTAGCTTTCTAGGAACAAAAACACGTGCTGTGCTTTTCGCACCAAGTGCACAATTACTACTTCACTTCAATTTAAAATTATTACACATTGATATGGCATTATTATTACTTACTTTCGAGGTACTGCCGAACATCTTCCAGTTCATATTCTTTTAAAAACTCTTCGAGCTTCGCGTCACTTTTTGCACCCATTTTTCACATAACTTTGTCACTACGCGATCAGTTTAAAAGTGAATGGCTCCTTTCTAGAGCTGGGGCCACAATTCAATTGTATCGATATATCAAATATCTGCCATCTCGTGTTGATATCGAGATTTTTGTTCGATAGTAAATTTTACCTCTTATATGTATGTATTAAGTTAAACGTTTTGAGAATTAAAATATTATTTATATTAATATTAATAATAATATTGCGCTTTTTCTATACATGTTTGTGAATTTAATCTCTATTTCTGGAATTGAGTTGTTCAATAAATCAGCTAGAAAAGTGGTTAAAAACCGTAACAACAATAGGTGATTTATTAAATAGGTTATTGTTAAGAGAGTTCTCTATACTTTCTTTTATGTTTTAATTCAAATGTATACTTTTAATTTTAGTCAAACTTCCAACTATCGATATTTTTTATCCCATCGCTCACATTATAGGAAAACATTCAATTTTTTACAACTGAATTGCACAGTTGTCGATGTGTATAAGCGGTCAGGCGTAGATTGGACTGTATGGAAAATCCAGGCGTATTTCCGTATTACGTTTCAGAGTACATATCTATATAAGGACAATTATTATTTTTATATTTCTTTCTCCGATCTAAGCACAAAATGTGTTTGTTTTGAGGTTCTGTTTTATAAAATTTTTTTATGTTTGCAATCGAAATGGGAAATAGGTTTTTTATATTTTGGTCTATTTTAGTGAAGAGCAAATTCTATTTAAATAAAGCAACATTTGTTCTTTTTTTGCAAACATTATAAGTGCGTTATGTTATTGACTTAAGCACAAACTGTACTTGTTAATTAATTTGTATTTTTTAATTGTTGTACTACTAATGAGAATAATTCATTCCTATTTTAAGAATACTAAAACCAGATTTTTCTGAAAATAAATACTTTTAAAAATAATTTTAAGAATGGTCGTGCTTACCAAGAAGCATTTGTTTCAGAATATATTTTAGGAGAAATTGTACTTGATTTGTGGTGCTAATGTTTTTGAATCAAGAACATTTTCGGATAGTTTGGGTTTTAAGAATGGTTTATTCTTTATTCAAGAACGCGCACCATATTCATCAGCAAACATAAGAAGTGCGTTATATTATTGATTTAAGCACAAACTGTACTTGTTGATATACTATTTACTTTTGAATTTTTGTAGTACTAATGAAAAGAATTCATTCATATTTTAAGAATACTTAAGCCCTATATTCTGAAATTAAGTACTTTATGTGATCACATTAAGAATGTTCGTGCGCTCCAAGAAACATTTTTGTTTCAGAATATAGTATACTTAGGTTAAGCAGGAATCGTACTTGTTTGATCCTGTTAATCGAATAATGCTCTTGAAACAAGCCCTTTTTCGGATAATTTGGGTTTTAAGAATGATTTATTCTTGATTCAAGAACGCCCAACATTCTAATTCTTAAAACAAGCCCAAAAAATACTATCCGAAATCAAGTTTAAATCGCGCTCAAATTTAGGATGCGTTTTTTTCTGAGTGTAGTTTCCGAGATCTTAGCGTTTATCGGACAGACAGAGGGACAGACTATATCGACATAATTTACATATGTTACATAATTTTGCACGAATACAATATACCCTTTTACTCTACGAGTAACGGGTATAAAAACTACATTTTCAAATCAATAGATTCTCTTTCTTACACGTGCCTTAATTTGTTTAAGCATATTGAAATGTTTAAACAATTTAATTCACGGCTTCCCTTATTCATATTATTCTAATCAAGATGAAAAATAATGAAATAAAAACAAGAGAGAACGCCATAGTCGAGTGCCCCGACTAAATATTCGTTACTCAGCTAAACAACTTTAATATAAATATGCCTTATTGTGTCTCTTTCGCGCGCTTCATTTTAAATAGTTTAGATTTTGAATTCACATATTGGGAATTAGAGTGACCAGAAGGTGTCATAAAAGACAAATAAAGCCATTTTTCCAATATGCGTTTTTTTGGTATTTTTGTGAATTTTCGATTGACAACGCGAAAGGCAAACGTGAGGTGTTTCCATTGGTAAACGAGTTTGAAAACAGCTTTTCTGTGAAATAATCAGGCGCGAGCTAAAGAAAACAAAAGATTTAAATAATTGGTTATTGATAATTTTAATCGCAGAACAGCATTTACACTGCGTAAATTTTTAATAATCAATAAGCATCTATGGCCAGCAGTTGGTGTAGATCCACATATAGATCGGGTAGCGGCAAACAAATGTGTCAAAAACAGTACCTAGGAGTCCAGACAACAGAAAGCAAAAGGATCTGCTTCAGAAGGCGCTGAACAGGCTCTTTTATAATTCTCGGACACGACCCGCGACAGCAGTAGCTGCAGCTTCTGCGGCGGCACATAACGTTAGTGCCCCAGTCCTGAGAAGGCCTTGGCCGAGGAAATTGCTGAGCAGGCACGCTGGCTGCCGGCTAAGCTCGCTGTATTTGGGGTGGGTTCTTTGGAAGCCACTTCCTCTCCAACATAATGAGAATAGAATTCGACTTCTGTCTGCACTGCCCCACAAGCACAGCTGTCGCTTGATCGTAACATGATCGGGCTGTGTTTCGGCCACATTCTCTCACAAGTTAGTTATGTCAAGAACAAGAAAGTTATGTCATTGTTCTTGTCCCCTTCTTCCATGTTTACCAGCTCCCCCTTTTAATTGGTTTCTACCAAGACATTATGAAATTCGATTCACATTATAAATTTGTTGTAAAAAGGTTTCGTGTATGTGCGCATAATGTTTACAAAAATATATATGGTAGGGTTATGTGTTGCTAATGATAAAAATATGTTTGTGTCGTTGAAAGTAAAACTAAATGAAATATTAAAGTATTAGTGGTAGTTAATATTAAAAGATTACCTAGAAAAATTATAAAAAATATATAAAATATAAATTTTGCTGTTCCTATAACATTATGGTTTTTTGGTAGATTGGTTTTTTTTTGAGTGTACTTAAAACAGATTAATTATTTTTTTTTATCATATATGCTTGAATTGATTTCGGGATATACTTGTACAATGGGTACTGTGGTTGGTGCAATGAAACAATGTAGAGATATCTAGACAGAAGGTCTCAATGTATAAATTCTATAGTTCTGTAACAGCTATTAACAAATTAACTTTGGATAGCAAATATTTATTTTATTTAATTATTATTTTTTCACTTCTCTTATTCACTAGTTTACAAAATTTCTATTAGTGCCGAACTTAATTCTCACTGCTCACAATACTCTATTGGGTCGACCGATCAATTCGGATGCAAAAACGGACTCCCTGATCAAGGGCCGATTATCTGATAAGCAAATCTCGGTTTAAGAGAATCTAGGGACTTCTCAAGAATTAAATAAGAGAAAGACTCAAGAGAGTCGGAATAAATTGGGTGATGCAATTATTGGTTTGATTGTGGAAATCAATTAAACAGATTACTCTGCAATTTTGGGCCTCGCTGGGTGCTGACCGGAAGATAATGTTTACATTTGAAAGACCCGGCTTAGTTTACAGTAGAAGGCCCGCGGCGCAAATGTTTATATTAGAAGGACCGCGGCGCAAGCGCAATTGTTTACAGGAGATGGACCGCGGCGCATTTGGAACTTAATAATGAATTCTTATTGGAGTGGGGAAGATAAATAAGAGCTCTGGATTTCGTGGGAAAGCTGAGTAAGAAGTTCCCAGCTAGAAGTTGTTTACAAACTGGGTAAGGAGCCTGGGATCTTGGGTTGGATAACTCCCCCCATCCTAAATTGGATCGTCCCGATTCATTGGAACTGATGGATAAAGCGAATTTAAATGAGTGGTCAACTCGACTACAATTTCATCTTCAATGGTATTTGCATTGTTGGATATAATATTTTCGGGTTCTGCTTCAATATGAGCTTGTCGTGGTTTGCATATTAGATATTTTTTTAATTTTAATAAAATTGTAATAATTAAATATATTAAAGTAAATATGATCAATATTAACGTTATTGGGTTTACTTAATTTGAATAAAAGGGATTAATATGTTAATGTTATCAAAAGTAAGTTCCGAATCGTTTGTCATAAGATATTCGGATACTAAGATATTATTATATTGTTAAGCAGTGATATATCCCAATATCTTATGGTCTACATTAGTGTAGGAAATATTATTTATTAAAGTAGTGCCATTAAAGGTAATTAAAAACAAGAGAGAACGCTATAGTCGGGTTGGTGTCCCGACTATCTAATACCCGTCACTCAGCTAAAGGGAGTGCGAACGCTGTACTCGGGTTGGTGTCCCGACTATCTATTGGGGCTAAAGGGAGTGCGAGGGAGATAGATATATAAACAATTTTGATTGCGTATAACTTTTTAATGAATGGTCCGATTTGAAAAATGTCTTCTACATTTCGATAGGTATTAATAAACACTATAAAATGGCGTTTATATATTTTTAAAATCTTAAAAGATGTGGCCTCCAGACACATTTGAAAATCGTTTATGGCGATTGTGGGCGTTAGGGGGGGCGTGGCACCTCGATGAAACAAACTTGCGCTGCGTAGGAAGCCCAAGAATATGTGTGTGAAATCTCAACCTTCTAGCTTTTATAGTTTCCGAGATCTCAGCGTTCATACAGACAGACAGACGGACAGACGGACAGACGGACAGACAGACAGACGGACAGACAGACGGACAGACGGACATGGCTAGATCGACTCGGCTAGTGATCCTGATCAAGAATATATATACTTTATGGGGTCGGAAACGCTTCCTTCTCCCTGTTACATACTTTTGCACGAATACAATATACCCTTTTACTCTACGAGTAACGGGTATAATGACCCATTTAAATGAGTATCATTTACAGTATTATGACCATTAATAAAAATGGCTACTTCTTGGATTACATCAATTTCTTTATTATATTCTCTGATTTTATTACATCGAGATTTTTCTCCATTTAGTAGTCTGGTAAGACAAGTGCTGTCTGGGCTTAAAGTGCCATAATTATTAAATACTTCTGTCTTAAAATTAGAGATTACATAATACTTATTTTTACATTTAGCGACCTGATTATCAATTAAGAATTTTCCATCATGGTGTGAGATGGATCGTGCGTTATACACTTCGCAACGGTTTGTAATAATGGGGTATTTTATATATATTATAATTAACTCTTGGTGTATGGCGATTTTAAATTTAGAAGGATCTAATATGTCTGTAATTACTACATGTTTTTGTTCGTGTTTAAAAATTTCCTGGATGTCTTCAGTGTTTACAATTTTAGTGTTGAAAACATCTATTTTTGCTAACGTTATTGTATCCATTAAATTCATAAGATCGTAAGTTAGCAGACGAAGGCGGTGTTTTCTAAGCGGGAATTCTTGGTTTGAAAATACTGATTGAAGATTTTCAGTTAGGGTTTTTATTTCTTTGAATAATTTTGAATTAATTACAAATTGATCGTTATTATTACGGATTAAATCATTAATTTTATTACGAACTGCTATGAAATCATCATGATCTGGTGTTCCTGCTATCCATTTCCAAAGTGTACCTAATTCGTTGATTCCCCTTTTAGCTCTATTTAATAATGTCTAAGTCATAGGAAATTTCCCACTGTGAATTCTGATTGCTTATATTTAAGTGAGTTGATTCGAGTTGAATTATGTTTTTATATAGACTTAGATTAGTTATATGGAATAGGTCAGCGTAAGATTCATAAATTGAACGTCTTTAGTATCCTTGTAAATAAAAAAATCATGGTTCGTATAGTCCATTATTTCGGAATTGGTGGCGACTATCATCAACAATACGTATATTTATACCCGTTACTCGTAGAGTAAAAGGGTATATTGTATTCGTGCAAAAGTATGTAACAGGGAGAAGGAAGCGTTTCCGACCCCATAAAGTATATATATTCTTGATCAGGATCACTAGCCGAGTCGATCTAGCCATGTCCGTCTGTCCGTCTGTCCGTCCGTCCGTCTGTCTGTATGAACGCTGAGATTTCGGAAACTATAAAAGCTAGAAGGTTGAGTTTTCACACACATATTCTTGGGCTTCCTACGCAGCGCAAGTTTGTTTCATCGAGGTGTCACGCCCCCCCTAACGCCCACAATCGCCATAAACGATTTTCAAATGTGTCTGGAGGCCACATCTTTTAAGATTTTAAAAATATATAAACGCAATTTTATAGTGTTTATTAATACCTATCGAAATGTAGAAGACATTTTTCAAATCGGACCATTCATTAAAAAGTTATACGCAATCAAAATTGTATATATATCTATCTCCCTCACACTCCCTTTAGCCCCAATAGATAGTCGGGACACCAACCCGAGTACAGCGTTCGCACTCCCTTTAGCTGAGTGACGGGTATTAGATAGTCGGGACACCAACCCGACTATAGCGTTCTCTCTTGTTTTGAATTCATTTTCTGTAATTTAAAACAAATTGTGTTTAAAATTTGATGTTGTCTTTATGAATAGTACGGTTCCTATTATTTATAATAACCTTATTGGGTAGATTTTCCTTAACTACTTGTCTTTTATTTCGAGAATTAAGCTTGTTCCTTTCCCCATGCTTCTTTTCAAAAATAACTTCCCCTACGAGATAGTTCTTCTCCTTTCTGTCCTTGTTATGTCCCTCTAACATTTTCTCTTGAGTAGTTTTTAACAATAGAGGAATAGTATCGTGCTTAATTTTATTATAAAGTATGTCAAAGGGTTGCTCTTTAAGGCAGCGGGCTAATTTTGTTAATGTCGAATGTGCCCTTTCGACTTGACCGTTTGTGTCTTGAGTCTGTGTAATGTAAAGTTAAACCGTTCCTTTGTGCAAAGGATTTAAATTGCGCAGAAGTAAAGCTCGGTTCATTATCGGTCATTATTACCTTGGCTAGAGGGAATTGTTGAAGTAGTTCCATTACTTTATTTTCTATATTTAATTTATTTTGGATTTCTTTAACTACTAGAAATTTTGAATAGTTATAAAAATGAGACTTTGCGCATAATATGTATATATCGATATGTAAATTTTCGTCCTCTTTAGATGGAATTAGGGCTTTACCAATAGGAATTTTAATTGGGTGTCTCTTATATTTGTTTTCATTGCAAATATTACAGTTTTTAATATATTCTTTTAATTTTGAAAATAATTTGGGCCAGTAATACAATCTACATATTTGTTTGTAGTTTTCGTCAAGTCTTCGGTGAGCTCTACTGTGTGTTTCTTCTATTATAATAGCCTTGTCTTCATTGTTTTCTACATCTTGAAGAAATGTCCTTGTGTAAAGGAATTTATTAACGAAGTTTTCTTTTAAAGGTTTTTGAATTATATAAAAGTCTTCAAGTGTACAATGTATACCGACGGTGACATTTGGTTGTAAATATTCTCTTAGAATTGAAATCAAATTTTCCGGAGTGTCATACTCGACTATATGTCTGGTATCATTAAATACGTTAACAGATTCAAGAACTGTGAACCTAGCCTTTGTTATTAATAATTGAATCATAAAGTGGTTTAAGGGTTTTTTTGTTTCTTCAATTACATTTTCGAAACTACTTTCTGCTGAGTGCAAAGTATTTTGATCGGACTCGGATGGTTCCGACTGATCGCTATCGGACAAATTGTTAATCTGTATTCGTGATAATGCGTCGGCAACTACGTTAGTTGCGCCTGGTTTATATATGACCTTTGGAGTGAAACTTTCTATAAATAAATACCAGCGATTCATTTCTATATTTGAATAATGGCTGATGATCGGTTTGAATTTCAATTCCAATCACTCCGTATAGGTAATTTCTCAAATTTTTCAAAGCCCAAACTATTGCCAATAGCTCCTTTTTGTTGGTTGCATAGACTTGTTCAGTTTTAGACAGGGCTTTTAAAATAAATGTTATTGGTTTACCTTCTTGGGATAATACCGCTCCAATAGCGACGTCCGAAGCATCTGTGGTTAATGTAAATTTTTTACTATAGTCTGGTTGAACCAGTTCTATTTGAGCAATGAGACTTTCTTTTAGCTCGTTAAAAGCTTAAATAGCTGGGTCATCCAGCTGAATTAACGTTTTTGTAGACATTGTTTTCGAGATTTTACCATGATGTCCTCCTAAGTATTTAGTTAGTGGTTTAGCCTTGAAGGCATAATTCGGAACAAATTTTCTATAATAACCGGTAAGGCCGAGGAAACTTCTTAGTTCCTGAATATTTTTGGGAGGCGCATATTTAATAATGGTGTCAATTTTTTCCGGATCCGTCTTGATGACGTTATAGGATACAATGTATCCTAGAAAACTGGTTTCGTTTTTAAAAAACTTTGATTTCTCCAAAGATATCTTCATATTAGCTTTAAACAATATATCAATTATTTTAGTTAAATCGACATAATGTTGTTCAAGTGTATTAGAGAAAATAATTATGTCGTCTATATAAACATGGCATGTTTTACCTACTTCTTCCCTTAGAATGTCGTCCATTGCTCTTTGGAAGATTCTTGGTGCATTGGTCAATCCAAATGGCATCCTTAAGAATTCATACTTCCCGTTATTTATTGAGAAAGAAGTCTTTCCCACATCTGATTCTTTCATTAGAATCTGATGAAACCCTGATTCTAAGTCTATGGTTGAAAAATATCTAGCCTTTCCCAAATTAGCTAGAATTACCGACGGGTCTTGCATGGGATATCTGTCGGGTATGGTACTTTCGTTCAACTTTTTATAGTCAATAACTAGTCTTAATTTAGGACTTCCGTCCTCGTTTTGGCCTTCTTAGGTACACAACACTGGAAGGTAGCAGGACTCGGCGAGGACAGCGA
>JBAMCF010001007.1:0-26980 GCA_037075285.1 Drosophila lutescens
AATTTATTATTTATTATTTATTATTTATTATTTATTATTTATTATTTATTATTTATTATTTATTATTTATTATTTATTATTTATTATTTATTATTTATTATTTATTATTTATTATTTATTATTTATTATTTATTATTTATTATTTATTATTTATTATTTATTATTTATTATTTATTATTTATTATTTATTATTTATTATTTATTATTTATTATTTATTATTTATTATTTATTATTTATTATTTATTATTTATTATTTATTATTTATTATTTATTATTTATTATTTATTATTTATTATTTATTATTTATTATTTATTATTTATTATTTATTATTTATTATTTATTATTTATTATTTATTATTTATTATTTATTATTTATTATTTATTATTTATTATTTATTATTTATTATTTATTATTTATTATTTATTATTTATTATTTATTATTTATTATTTATTATTTATTATTTATTATTTATTATTTATTATTTATTATTTATTATTTATTATTTATTATTTATTATTTATTATTTATTATTTATTATTTATTATTTATTATTTATTATTTATTATTTATTATTTATTATTTATTATTTATTATTTATTATTTATTATTTATTATTTATTATTTATTATTTATTATTTATTATTTATTATTTATTATTTATTATTTATTATTTATTATTTATTATTTATTATTTATTATTTATTATTTATTATTTATTATTTATTATTTATTATTTATTATTTATTATTTATTATTTATTATTTATTATTTATTATTTATTATTTATTATTTATTATTTATTATTTATTATTTATTATTTATTATTTATTATTTATTATTTATTATTTATTATTTATTATTTATTATTTATTATTTATTATTTATTATTTATTATTTATTATTTATTATTTATTATTTATTATTTATTATTTATTATTTATTATTTATTATTTATTATTTATTATTTATTATTTATTATTTATTATTTATTATTTATTATTTATTATTTATTATTTATTATTTATTATTTATTATTTATTATTTATTATTTATTATTTATTATTTATTATTTATTATTTATTATTTATTATTTATTATTTATTATTTATTATTTATTATTTATTATTTATTATTTATTATTTATTATTTATTATTTATTATTTATTATTTATTATTTATTATTTATTATTTATTATTTATTATTTATTATTTATTATTTATTATTTATTATTTATTATTTATTATTTATTATTTATTATTTATTATTTATTATTTATTATTTATTATTTATTATTTATTATTTATTATTTATTATTTATTATTTATTATTTATTATTTATTATTTATTATTTATTATTTATTATTTATTATTTATTATTTATTATTTATTATTTATTATTTATTATTTATTATTTATTATTTATTATTTATTATTTATTATTTATTATTTATTATTTATTATTTATTATTTATTATTTATTATTTATTATTTATTATTTATTATTTATTATTTATTATTTATTATTTATTATTTATTATTTATTATTTATTATTTATTATTTATTATTTATTATTTATTATTTATTATTTATTATTTATTATTTATTATTTATTATTTATTATTTATTATTTATTATTTATTATTTATTATTTATTATTTATTATTTATTATTTATTATTTATTATTTATTATTTATTATTTATTATTTATTATTTATTTATTTACTCTACGAGTAACGGGTATAAATACAGGAGACGCACACACAAAATTTAATGCTTGGGCAGCATTAATTGTTATGAGATGGCAAAAGTTGCTATTTTCGTTTCCTAATAAACGTGACTTTTTACAATAATGTGTTTTATACCAAAATAAGAAATGTCAAGGGCTATATAGTTTAAAGTTTTAAAGAAAATCGTTAGAGCCGTTTTTGAGAAAAATAAAAAAAAATTAAAGTTTTAACTATTGCATATATTGTGTTGGCAAGAAAGTCATGTCGTTTTTTTAGTAATCGTTTTTAATCTAATTTATTTACGACTAATCGAGCACCAGGGTCACACTTTTTAGTATCGTTTTTGATGAAGTTTGTGTTCCAAATGTTGTGGCAAACAAACGCAGAATCAAGTTGAAATTAAAGTTTTATAAGCGTCCATTCGCTCGAGAAATTTACAAGAGAGTCAGTGTTACCAGACATAAGCAAACTAGAGATGGGATTTTAAAATACAGAGTCACATTGCGATATTTCGGTATTTTAGCACCCTTCCTCAATGTGTATCTGTTTACATATTTAATTGGGATCATACAAATTCATAAGCTTAACAAAATGACAATGCTTTTGTTTCTGTAAGTTCTTCGTGAAGATATCAGCAATCATATCCGCAGCTGCAACATACTTCAGCTCGACTTCTCTTTTTTGTACGATTTCCCTGATGAAATGATGACGGATATCGATGTGTTTTGAGCGTGCATGACAAAAAAGGTTCTTTGCTAAGGCTTGTGCACTTAGATTATCTCCGTACAGTACAATTGCAGAATCCGCCTCACCGCATCCAATTTCGATCACCAGTCGCCTTAAGTGAAGAGCCTCCTTTGTTGCGGAAGTCAATGCCAAATACTCGGATTCTGTGCTACTTATAGCGACGCAGTCTTGCCTCTGAGATTTCCACGATATGGGTCCACCTGCTAACTTGAATACGAACCCAGTGTAGGATCGACGAGATCCGACATCTCCGCCCCAATCCGCATCTGCCTACCTTCGTAGTGCCTGTCCACAGCGCCGGTAGTTCAGGTTGTGATCTATCGTAGCTCCTAGATACCTCAATAGATGTTTGACTGCTGCAACATGCTCGTTATGGGGTTCCTTGTTCCGTTGAGCCAGTTTCACTACAGAATGATATATATCGGGCCTTGATGTTAGGGCTAGCCAGATCAATTCTCCGATGACTGATTGGTACTGTACTGGATCTTCCAGTACGCAATTCGATTTGCAGCAAGTCATTTGAAAACCAGGATCCAACGGAGTTGCCACAGGTCGACAGTTATGCATGTTGTGTCTCTCAAGCATGTCCTTAATGTAGATCTGCTGGTTCATTTGTATAGCTCCAATTTCGCCTTCGCGCTTTATCTGCATTCCTAGGAACGTTTCCAGTTGACCCTTATCTACGCACTCGAACTTTATAGCAACCTTTGTCTTGATGTCAATTATGTCCTCTTTTTTCTGGCAAGCAAGAAGCAAATCATCAACGTAGATAAGTATCATGCAAAGTCTGCCGTCTACATCCATCTTGTACAAACATGGCTCGTTCTGACAAGGGGTAAATCCAATATCGCATAGGGCTTCGTTTAACTTTCCATGCCACTTCCTTCCTGCTTGCTTTAAGCCATATATTGCCTTGTTCAATAGTACGACTTCATGTGGTGATACCTCGTCAATGTTTCCCTTAGGCTGTTTCATATAGACAACATCGTTTAGCTCGCTGTTCAGGTAGGCCGTGCACACGTCCATTTGGTGCAAGTGAAGATTCAGCTCTGCAGCCAAGGCCAGGACCAAACGAATTGTCTCGTATCGACAAACAGGCGAGTACGTTTCCTCATAGTTGACTCCATATCTTTGCGAAAAACCCTTGGCTACTAAGCGGGATTTATAGCGCTGCACGTTTCCACTGCTGTCCATCTTAATGGTATACACCCACTTACAGCCAATCGCTTGCTGTCCCTTGGGTAAATCAGTCAGGATCCAAGTACAATTTTTTACCAGTGAAGTGTATTCCTTTTCCATGGATTCTTTCCAGTAAGCAGCCTGCTTGCCAACTATCGCTTCTTTGTATGTGCCAGGAAGCAAAAACTCTTGTGTAGCCACAAAGTTCAGTACGTTATATTGCTTTCTCGGACGTCCGGGCTTGCCAGTTCGCACCAGCTTTGGTCTGCCAGGACCGATTCGCACGTCTTCCATCTGATGTTCGTCTGCCTCACGATTCTCATCGTCGTTCTGGAACTCTGTCGGCATATACTCCGGCTCGGATTCAGCCTCCTCTGCGCTTTGGAATTCTTCGCTTAAAATTTCTTCCTTTTCGGAGTGATCTGGCTGCATTTTGTCTGTTTTAAGCAAGGATGTGGTTCCGGTAGAATGGGATGCCTCGTCAGTATCCAAAGGAAAATTTGTAGTCGTACTCTCTTCGAATAAAACATCACGTTTTTCGATGACTTCGCGTGCCTCCTTATCATACAGCCTGTACGCCTTTAAAACCAGCGAGTTTCCTACCAGCTTATATTCCTTTCCTTTTGCTTGGAACTTGCTGTGCCGTGTTTTATCTAAGGCGACCGCTATAGAGCCAAATGTTCGCACTGGGTTTCTTCCCGTACCATGCTTCATAAGGTGTTTTGCCAATCAAAGCGGATGTTGGCGTCCTGTTCCTTATGTAGCAAGCAGTTTGGATAGCTTCTGCCCACAAAAACTCTCTGGCTGTGAAGAAAAGAAGAAGAAGAAGAAGGCAGTACATTTCATGCACGTCAAACATGAATTCGCTTCTGAGAAATTTACATTTTCCAATCCTGATACCATTCCTTGTTTCGAGAGAATTATCAGGCTGGCGTAATTCAAATGGCCATACCATATAGGTATTATATAGGTATATATATGTATATATAGGTATTATGCCAAACACTGGCATCGATTTGCCTGGCTCCGAAGCAAAGATTCCGTTCAAACATAAAAAGCCTATTCTTCTTGAATGCCGTCAAAATGTTCTCGCCATCCTGAGTCTGTGAACATACTCTGCACGCAACACATATGTGCGGTTGCACCTGAATCCATACACCATCTGGAAGGTTCCAGGTCATTTGCTTCAGCCGCCACCAGAACCGTGAATGACTTAGTGATGTTTTGCTTCTCCGTTTTTTCCTTATTCTTGACTTTACATCCCCTCTTGTAATGACCATACTGGCCGCAATTGTAGCACTGTACCTTTGCCTTCTTCTTTTGCAAAGCAGCAGCCGGAGTCTGCTCCACCTTGGCCTGGAATGCCAGTTGCTCGTTTCGGCAAGGTCCTGGTTCGCTTGCCCTGCGTTCTCCTTCTTCTAGCAATTTGATCTTTAGTCGCTCCAGGGTGGGCAGCTTATCTCGAGTTTCCATGGCGATGACAAAGTTCTCATAATCTTTGGGTAGACTGGAGAGCAAGATTATCACAGCGAGCTCGTCCCCTAGGTCTATGTCCATCTGACAGCTTGTCTACAGTTGAACAAAATGTATTGACTTACTCGCACATACGGTCCTCACCTGTAATTCGCAAGCCGAGCAACTTTTTGTACAGCGACACCTTTCTGGCAGGTCCGCTTGGCTCATGCACATCCTTCAGCAATGTCCAAGTATCCGTTGCTGTTGTGCAGTTCTTCAAATAGAGTAACTGCGTAGGTCGCACGCTCAAAGTGATCATGGCCAAGGCCATCTCGTTAAGTGCATCCCAGTTATGAGGCTCCTTATTCTTATCCGCCCGCACTCGCGTGATCTGGGCCCATAACCTGATGAAGATTGTGATCCAAATGTTGTGGCAAACAAACGCAGAATCAAGTTGAAATGAAAGTTTTATTTGTAAGCGTCCATTCGCTGGAGAAATTCACAAGAGAGTCAGTGTTACCAGACATAAGCAAAGCTAGAGATGGGATTTTAATATACAGAGTCACATTGCGATATTTCGGTATTTTAACAGTTTTAAAGCTTATTGTCTTAGGTACTATCGATGAAAATTTGGTAATTATTCGATAACATTTGTGGAAGCTATAGTAAATTAAACATGGAGGATCAAAGTGAGCATTTTCGGCATATTTAGCTTTTTTATTTCCGAAAATGAAAAAAAGCGCTCGAAGCTCTCGAAAAATTGTGCGAAGTGTGTGGTAAAGATGCCATGAGTGATCGCCAATGTCAGCGCTGGTTTGCCAAATTCAGGCTTGGAGATTTTGGAGTTAAAGACGCCCCACGTTCTGGTCGACCATCGGCGGTTTTTGACGAACAAATTCAGGCTTTGCTGGATGAAAACCGGCGTTATTCAACGCGGGAGATGTCAGAGAAGCTCTGTGTGTCGCATACAACGGTTGAAAACCATTTGAAGAAACTTGGCTACGTAAACGAGCTCGATGTTTGGGTGCCGCATAACTTAAAGGAAATTCACCTAACTAAGCGTATCAATATCTGCCATTCTCTGCTGCAACGGATTAAAAACGATCCTTTTTTGAAGCGGATCATTACTGGCGACGAAAATTGGGTTGTTCACAATAATGTCCAACGAAAAAGATCATGGAGCAAGAAAGATGAGCCAGCCCAAGCCACATCAAAGGCCGATATCCATCAGAGGAAAGTTATGCTGTCTGTTTAGTGGAATTGGAAGGGTGTAGTGCACTTTGAGCTGCTGGGACGGAATGAAACCGTCAATTCAGATGTGTACTGTCGCCAGCTATCCAATTTGGCGGGAAAAATTAGAGAAAAGGAGCCGGCACTAGCTAATCGCAAGGGTATAGTCTTTCACCATGACAACGCTAGGCCCCACACATCTTTGGTCACTCCGCAAAAATTAACGGAGCTGAATTGGGAAGTGCTACCACAACCACCTTATAGTCCGGACTTAGCACCTTCAGATTACCATTTGTTTCGCTCTAATTCTAATCGCTAATTTACAAATCGCAAAAATGTTAAATTTCCTATTATTTCACATTAATTTTTTGATCGTTTCTATGGCAGCTATATGATATAGTAGTTCGATCTTTTTAAAATTAAAATCGAAATTCGGAAATATTTAAAAATCATATCCCAGAGTAGAAGGGAATGTAATAAAAATCGAATAAGTTATAATTTTTTTCCTATTAATTTCCATTTAATTTTTCGACCGTTCCTATGGCAGTTATATGATATAGTGATCCGATTTTTTAAATATTTAATTCGAAATTTGGAAATATATAAAAAATAACATTCCTAAGAGAAAAAGGTAAAATGTCAAAAAACACCGAAGTAATAATTTTTTTCCCATTATTTTTCCGAATATTCCTATGGGAGCTATAGGATATAGTTGTCCGATCCGGTCGGTTCCGACTTATATACTACCTGCAATAGAAAGAAGACTTTTGGGAAAGTTTCAACCCGATAGCTTCAAAACTGAGAGACTAGTTTTCGTAGAAATGTTTCTTATATCGAGCTTTTTAACACCATATAACATTTCAAGGATTTTAAACCAACGTTTTCACAAACTGACAAACACAATTACATTTTCAATTTTTGGCTATAACTTTTGAAGGGAGCGTCGGATTTTATCAAATGACCCCTCATTCGACGGATATTTTCAATAGGAAACCAACTAAAACATTGCGAGGCGGCATTTATCCCCACCGGCCGCAACAGCTCCAAATTTCGAAATTTTTACTTATTCACTTTCACAGCTCTCTCTCCCAAGCCAATTGATTTTCTTTAAGTCTTGGTATGCAATCCTTTAAGTATTTGCGATACCTTTCGATTGGTGTATTACTCATTACGATCGGACCATCACAGCAGATTTTCATTTCTTCCTGTATATATAGTAGTCGCCTTCGCACACTTTTCTTGTGCGCTTCGTCACTACGTGGACTGCCGTCCATTAGCTCATTAGCTCTGCCCGAAACTCTGCCCAAGCTCTGCTGAGAGCCAATTCAAGTTCAAGTTCATAATAAAAACAGCGCAAGTTTTAAAAAAGTGCCACGCCCCCTCTAACGCCCACAATCGCTTATATACGATTTTAAAAGCTTAAATATTTCGGAAAAGTAAAAATGCAGTTTTATTGTGTTTATCAATACCTATCGAAATGTAGAAGAAATTTTTCAAATCGGACCATTCGTTAAAAAGTTATGCGTGATCAAAGTTTCTATCTCCATCTCCCTTGCACTCCCTTTACCTGAGTAACGGGTATCTGATAGTCAGGGCACCCGACTATAACGTTCTCTCTTGTTTTTACTTCATTCCAATCAAAATGAACTCATAACAGCCTCGCGGTCCTCCTGGAAGACTTTTCGCCAATCTGATTTCACAGCCGTTTAAGAGGCTATTAAAACTACGTCCACGATTATTTGCAAATTTTTTTAACCAAACAAAAAATAACTTATCCTATGATTTTTATTTTATTCCAATCAAAATAAAACTCATAACAGCCTCGCGGTCCTCCTGGAAGACTTTTCGCCAATCTGATTTCGCAGCCGTTTAAAACTACGTCCAGGATTTTTTTAAAATTTTTTTAACCACTTTTAAAAAATAACTTATCCTTTGATTTTTATTTCATTCCAATCAAAATGAAACTCATAACAGCCTCGCGGTCCTCCTGGAATACTTTTCGCCAATCTGATTTCACAGCCGTTTAAGAGGCTATTAAAACTACGTCCACGATTATTTGCAAATTTTTTTAACCAAACAAAAAATAACTTATCCCATGATTATACCCGTTACTCGTAGAGTAAAAGGGTATATTGTATTCGTGCAAAAGTATGTAACAGCTAGAAGGAAGCGTTTCCGACCCCATAAAGTATATATATTCTTGATCAGGATCACTAGCCGAGTCGATCTAGCCATGTCCGTCTGTCCGTCTGTCCGTCTGTCCGTCTGTCTGTCTGTCTGTCCGTCTGTCCGTATGAACGCTGAGATCTCGGAAACTATAAAAGCTAGAAGATTGGCATTTTGCATACAGATTCTAGGAGTTCCTACGCAGCGCAAGTTTGTTTCAAAAAGGTGCCACGCCCCCTCTAACGCCCACATTCGCTTATATACGATTTTAAAAATTTCAATATTTCGGAAAAGTAAAAATGCAGTTTTATTGTGTTTATCAATACCTATCGAAATGTAGAAGAAATTTTTCAAATCGGACCATTCGTTAAAAAGTTATGCGTGTTAAAAGTTTCTATCTCGATCTCCCCCGCACTCCCTTTACCTGAGTAACGGGTATCTGATTGTCGGGGCACCCGACTATAGCGTTCTCTCTTGTTTTTATTTTATTCCAATCAAAATAAAACTCATAACAGCCTCGCGGTCCTCCTGGAACACTTTTCGCCAATCTGATTTCGCAGTCGTTTAAAACTACGTCCAGGATTTTTTGCAAATTTTTTTAACCAATTTTAAAAAATAACTTATCCTTTGATTTTTATTTTATTCCAATCAAAATGAAACTCATAACAGCCTCGCGGTCCTCCTGGAATACTTTTCGCCAATCTGATTTCACAGCCGTTTAAGTGGCTAATAAAACTACGTCCACGATTTTTTGCAAACATATTTATTTATTATTTAATTTTACGAATAATAATTTCGATAAAGCCTCATTAGCAAGGTTACACCTTTGATCGGTCAGTACAATTTTGAAAAAGATTTTTCCACGACCTTGGCCAGCTGATACAAAAAGGGGAATACAAAGCGTTTCTCCTCCTAATATTCCATTATGTCGCAGGTCAGGCTAATTGGTTTTGGACCATAGTTCTCAATTTCGGCATATGCCTTCCTTATTTGGACTTAATTTGTGTGCACAAATTTTGGAGGCCCGCGAGGCTGTTATGAGTTTTATTTTGAGCAAAAAAATAAAAATCATCAATAATCATTATTTTTGAGTCCTATTGTTTTGATCAAAAATAAAGATTACCATTGAACAAAAATATAAAAATCATATATTTTAAAATCATGGCGGGAATGCATAGATTGGACAAGTTAATTATTTTGGTGAAAATCTTTTTTTTTTAGGGCTATTATAAGTGGCCGATTTTTTTGTTTGAAGATTCTGTCCCTGATTCTGAGTATGGGGATTAAAAGATAAAGAGTGTAATTTGTAAAATATTTTAACAGCAAAACAAACCATTTTAAAAATTTCGATATGTATTTTTAACACAAGAAAGCCGCATTTTTATACCCGTTACTCGTAGAGTTAAAGGGTATATTGTATTCGTGCAAAAGTATGTAACAGGTAGAAGGAAGCGTTTCCGGCCCCATAAAGTATATATATTTTTGATCAGGATCCCTAGCCGAGTCGATCTAGCCATGTCCGTCTGTCTGTCCGTATGAACGCTGAGATCTCGGAAACTATAAAAGCTAGAAGGTTGAGATTTCACACACATATTCTTGGGCTTCCTACGCATCGCAAGTTTGTTTCATCGAGGTGCCACGCCCCCCCTAACGCCCACAATCGCCATAAACGATTTTCAAATGTGTCTGGAGGCCACATATTTTAAGATTTTAAAAATATGTAAACGCAATTTTATAGTGTTTATTAATACCTAAATTTTTCAAATTTAAATTGTTTATATATCTATATCCCTCGCACTCCCTTTAGCTGAGTTACGATTATTAGATAGTCGGGACACCAACCCGAGTACAGCGTTCGCACTCCCTTTAGCTGAGTGACGGGTATTAGATAGTCGGGACACCAACCCGACTATAGCGTTCTCTCTTGTTACTTTTACGAAATCTTTAAAGGCGTGGGCGCCAGACACCTTTTAAAATCGTTTAAGGCGATTGTGGGCGTTGGGGGCGTTTGGGGCGTGGCGCTCGGCTAAAAACAAACTTGCGCTGCGTAGAAAGCCAAAGAATATGTGTGGGTAATCCGAACTTTCTAGCTTTTGCAGTTTCCGAGATCTCAGCGTTCATACAGACAGGCAGACAGACGGACAGACAGACAGACAGACGAACAGACAGACGGACATGGCTAGATCGACTTAGCTAGAGACCCTGATCAAGAATATATATACTTTATAGGGTCGGATATCCTTCCTTCTAGCTGTTACATACTTTTACTCTAAGAGTAACAGGTATAAAAAGTTGATATGTATAGCTTCGAATTTTTCAAAAACCATAATTTTAAAAGAACATCAATGATTTATGAAATATAATCATATATCCGATTCTATCTCAGTTTCGCCGTCGCTATCGCTCTGGTCGCTTTTACTACCGGCTGCTTTCCTTGGAAAAGGGGTTTTTTTTTTGGCAAATTCCGTTTACTTGTTTTTATTGGAGCTAAACAAGAACATATTCAAATGGTCCTGGTTGCTCTCCTATCCATTTTCCTCGAAAAACATTCTTTTTACTTTTTGAAGTCCTTGTACCTAGTTTCTTGAGCTTCCTTTGACAGTTGACCTATTATATAGAGGAATAATGTATAGATACGCCATTTGCTCTGCCGCTTTCTTCGGCGAATTCGCCAATGATGCCACCTATGCAAAAAACGACAATTTCCCTAATTGTACCCGTTACTCGTAGAGTAAAAGCAAAGAGTATAAATATATAGAGAGGACATGTCATACAAAAGAGTCTGTCGTATGGCGGGTTCTAGCGGTGGAACCCGCATTTTAACAGTAGAACCCGCACTGCTCGATTCTACTTGGAATCTATTCGGCCGCAGCACTGCTTGCCATTTGGCCCAGTGGATAAGACATCTGACTACCAATCTAAGCGGTACGGGGATCGAATCCCGTTGTAGAATTTCAATTTCTTGCGGTGTTTTTTTTTTTTTTTTGTTTTTTAAGAGTATTTTGTTTTTTTTTTGGTTCGATCGGTTGAGCCGTTTAGAAATGCCGATGAACACGGAATTTTAAAAACGCGGTTTCGAGAAAAACATGTCATATGTAAAACACGTATAGAGCACTTTTAAAAGACGTTTTGCGGTGTTCACTGTATCTCCGCCAAAAATTGAAGAATTTCCATTCTGCTTTTACATTTCGTTTAAGAATAGAAAAAACCCGCCCCCTGGGAAGTTTTATTATACCCGTTACTCGTAGAGTAAAAGGGTATATTGTATTCGTGCAAAAGTATGTAACAGCTAGAAGGAAGCGTTTCCGACCCCATAAAGTATATACTGTCCGTCTGTCTGTCCGTCTGTCTGTCTGTCCGTCTGTCCGTCTGTCCGTCTGTCTGTCTGTATGAACGCTGAGATTTCGGAAACTATAAAAGCTAGAAGATTGGCGTTTTGCATGCAGATTCTAGGAGTTCCTACGCAGCGCAAGTTTGTTTCAAAAAGGTGCCACGCCCCCTCTAACGCCCACAATCGCTTATATACGATTTTAAAAATTTCAATATTTCGGAAAAGTAAAAATGCAGTTTTATTGTGTTTATCAATACCTATCGAAATGTAGAAGAAATTTTTCAAATCGGACCATTCGTTAAAAAGTTATGCGTGTTCAAAGTTTCTATCTCCATCTCCCTCGCACACCCTTTACCTGAGTAACGGGTATCTGATTGTCGGGGCACCCGACTATAGCGTTCTCTCTTGTATTTATATTAGGCTCATGTATTTTATCTGTTTAAGATTAAAACTTTCAAACAACTTTGATGCTATTTTTATACCCGTTACTCGTAGAGTAAAAGGGTATATTGTATTCGTGCAAAAGTATGTAACAGCTAGAAGGAAGCGTTTCCGACCCCATAAAGTATATATATTCTTGATCAGGATCACTAGCCGAGTCGATCTAGCCATGTCCGTCTGTCCGTCTGTCCGTCTCTCTGTCCGTCTGTCTGTCCGTCTGTCTGTCTGTCTGTCTGTCTGTCTGTATGAACGCTGAGATCTCGGAAACTATAAAAGCTAGAAGGTTGAGATTTCACACACATATTCTTGGGCTTCCTACGCAGCGCAAGTTTGTTTCATCGAGGTGCCACGCCCCCCCTAACGCCCACAATCGCCATAAACGATTTTCAAATGTGTCTGGAGGCCACATCTTTTAAGATTTTAAAAATATATAAACGCAATTTTATTGTGTTTATTAATACCTACTGAAATGTAGAAGACATTTTTCAAATCGGACCATTCATTAAAAATTTATACGCAATCAAAATTGTTTATATATCTATCTCCCTCGCACTCCCTTTAGCCCCAATAGATAGTCGGGACACCAACCCGATTACAGCGTTCGCACTCCCTTTAGCTGAGTGACGGGTATTAGATAGTCGGGACACCAACCCGACTATAGCGTTCTCTCTTGTTTTTTATTTGTTTACTTTAAAATATTTTATTAAGCCGTGCAAAATCAAAAATTATTTTTTTTAGAAAAATTTTACTAGTACTAAATATATCCTAACTTCCAAAGTTCTTTAAGATTGACTTAAAACTTTTTTGTATAATCTTAAGATGTTAATCTACAAGAATAGAAATTTAAAAAAATTGAATTTTTTTTTTGCAAGAGGGTATATTGTATTTGTGCAAAAGTATGTAACAGATAGAAGGAAGCGTTTCCGACCCCATAAAGTATATATATTCTTGATCAGGATCACTAGCCGAGTCGATCTAGCCACGTCCGTCTGTCCGTCTGACCGTCTGTCTGTCTGTCCGTCCGTATGAACACTGAGATCTCGGAAACTATAGAAGCTAGAAGATTGGCACTTTGGCATGCAGATTCTAGGAGTTCCTACGCAGCGCAAGTTTGTTTTAAAAAAGTGCCACGCCCCCTCTAACGCCCACAATCGCTTATATACGATTTTAAAAATTTAAATATTTCGGAAAAGTAAAAATGCAGTTTTATTGTGTTTATCAATACCTATCAAAATGTGGAAGAAATTTTTCAAATCGGACCATTCGTTAAAAAGTTATGCGTGATTAAAGTTTCTATCTCCATCTCCCTCGCACTCCCTTTACCTGAGTAACGGGTATCTGATAGTCGGGGCACCCGACTATAACGTTCTCTCTTGTTTTTACTATGTTCGATTCAAACATGCATTTTGGGCCCATGGTGAGTTTTATGGGATTTTATATATCTGCACCGCTCTCACTCACTGTTTTGTTTTTGTATGTGGACTCTCACCACTATTGCTGTTGCTTCGCACATGTTGAAATCGATGTTCGCTTCGAACTCGGCCTTGAATTGGCTCTCAGCAGAGCTTGAGCAGAGGTTCGGGCAGAGCAAATGGTGTCTCTATATAGTTTCTTACTCTATGCCTATTACTAATAACGCTTTCAAAATAATTTCAGCACCGTGAATTCAATAATTGTGTAATAAAAGATCCAAAAACAGCTTACCAAAACAGCTGACTAGGGGAGATGAGCGACACAGCTGATCAAAACAACTGACCGAAACAGCTTACCAACACCTGACTTTTAAAAATAAAAAAAACGTATTTTTTTTTGCGAAATATCTTGAATTAAAATAACTATCTTACAGCAGAAAGGTGCACGGAACCCCTTGCGGAACATATTTTCATCAGGTTTCTCCATACAAGCGGAAGGGACAAAACCTCATTCACCCCTTACATTTCTTCCATCTCTGGTTTCAAAATACACGGGGGTGACACAAAAAGTAAGGGGGAAATGAGGTTTCTATCTGGATCTCTGGCAGTAAATCCAGTGGTTTTTTGCCTTCCCGCATTATAGATTTTCCACACGTACTTAGTTATGGTTTTCCTCTATTTGCAATATCTGCTCTTCCACACCCTCCAAGTTGTGCATTTATTAATAATATTTACAATCGAAGCATTGGAATTAAAAAGTGTTAATGCCTGAAGCATTCCCGGTTTTTGCTTGGCCGAATGCAGGTCTTAGGTATCCATGTCTTGTAAGCCTGTCTTCTGAAAATATCAAAAATAATTAAGATATGAATGTAAGACCAGGAATAATAAAAAGAGTAATTACCATTATTACATATCCCTACAAAATTAAGGGATCTCTCCAGAAATTATGCCTAGTTCGTCGCCATGGCCGATCATTTACCCTTTGATCAGCTGTTTTATGTCGGGGATGAGAACTATGAGAAGAATCCAGGCGCAACAGTTCTGGTCCCAAGAAGTCTCAATCGGCCTGGCTGAAATAAATTTAATATTTTGATTAAGTTAAACCACTAAGTTAGTACTGAAGTATTATTCCTACAACCATTTAATGAACACCGCACACCATTTACCCCTGGTGAAGATTAAAAACATTTCAAGTGACACTGAAATTAATGGCGAAAATATCTGTGGTACTAACCTCTGTAACGCTGAAATTAAGATTATTAAACGACAACATTTATTTTATCAGTCACCTTTTTCTTGTTATACCCGTTAGTCTTAGAGTAAAAGGGTATATTGTATTCGTGAAAAAGTATGTAACAGCTAGAAGGAAGCGTTTCCGATCCTATAAAGTATATATATTCTTGATCAGGATCACTAGCCGAGTCGATTTAGCCATGCCCGTCTGTCTGTCTGTCTGTCCATCCGTATGAACGCTGAGATTTCGGAAACTATAAATCCTAGAAGATTGGAATTTTGCATGCAGATTTTAGGAGTTCCTACGCAGCGCAAGTTTGTTTGGCATCAAAAAATCAAGTAACTTTGCGATTTTTTCTATAAAAACTGGTTGGATGGATTTAGTTCAAATCAATTGTCTCTAAAGATTATAAAATGAAAGACCGATTTTTAAGGGGACACGACCACAGCCCAAACCTTAAGAGCTACAGCAGCCAAATTTTTGCACAGTATTCCATTGGGGGCTCCCGCCCCCTGGGAAGCGCGATTTAAAAAATTTTTTTTTTAAAGAATTTTTTTTGCCCTTTCAAAGTCAAAAATGCGTTTTTTACCTAAAAAAATTCGACTTTGGGCTTTAAAAAAAAATACTTAAAGTTAAAAAATAAAAAAAAACGCTTCCCAGGGGGCGGTACAGCGTTCGCACTCCCTTTAGCTGAGTGACAAAGCAGTCTCCGAAATCCTGATAAGTAAACCATACGACAACTTTAAATTAAAGGCTGGCCTGGTGTACAAGGTTGTGCAGGGAACGGATCTGTTAGCAATTCCGAAATCACTGGAGAGAGAGATAATTACAGAGGCACACAACGCAGGCCACTTTGCCGTTCAAAAGACAATGCATGCCATACAGCAAAGTTATTGGATTCCACATCTGGAAGGAAAGGTACAACAGATCCTATGAAACTGTATGAAATGTATAATCTACAACAAAAAGCTTGGCAAAAAAGAAGGATTTTTGCATCAAATCGATAAAGGATCAGAGCCGCTTCATACTATACACGTAGACCATCTGGGGCCAATGGATGCGACTTCAAAGCACTACAAGTTCATCTACGCAATGGTTGACAGCTTTAGCAAGTTCTTATGGATGTATCCCACCAAAACAACAGGTGCAGACGAAGTCCTCAAGAAGTTACGGGAATGGTCGGACATCTTTGGTAATCCGGCTCGTATAGTAAGCGATCGCGGAGCAGCATTTACGTCGTCTAGCTTTGAGGAATTTGTGAAGGAAGAAAACATCGAACACGTTTGGAGCACCACAGGAGTTCCAAGAGGTAATGGACAAATAGAACGTGTAAACCGATCCATCCTGAGCATTATTTCAAAGTTGTCGTCGGAGGAACCTGGAAGATGGTACAAGTTTGTACCTGGAGTTCAGATGGCTATCAATGGCACAGTTCATGAATCTACAAAGCGTTCTCCATTTGAGCTGCTGATCGGGATAAAAATGCGTTGTACCCCAGATAGCGATATACTTCAACTAATAGAAAAGGAGATGGTTGATAACTTTGATGACGAAAGAAAGAAGATGCGACAAGAAGCAAAAGACAATATTCAGGAGGCACAGACAAAATATAAGGAGCAATTTGATAAAAAAGCGAAAATGCGAGTACGGATACAAAGTTGGAGATCTAGTCGCCATCCGTAGAACGCAATTCGTAGCTGGGAGAAAGATGGCTAGCAAATTCTTAGGTCCATACGAAATAACAGAAGTGAAACGAGGTGGACGCTATAATGTACGAAAAGCAGCAGACGTCGAAGGACCCAAAAATACGAGCATGAGCAATGACAACATGAAACTACGGAGTTTTTCTGTACACAACGAGGAGGCATGGTCATCAGGGACTGATGACTAATCAGGATGACCGAATGTAACAGAGAGTAGGCAAGCAGATATACTAAAGGCACACTGGTTAACAGCAGCAGAGCAACAGCAGAGTAGCAACAGCAGAGTAACAGCAGAGTGACAGCAGAGTAACAGCAGAGTAGCAACAGCAGAGTAACAGCAGAGTAACAGCAGAGGAAGAATAAGAAGAACTAGAAGAAGAAGCAGCCGAAAAAGGAAGAAAGCGGAAGAGAATCGAGGCAGACGAACGTGTGAAACATCAGCAGAATAGCAGCAGCAGTTAAATAAAAGCCAATTGTTATACTCATAATCTGTGCATCTCGAAATAATATTAATAAACAGTACCATATAATATCTCACATGTATAGATACGCCATTTGCTCTGCCGCTCTCTTCGGCGAATTCGCCAATGATGTCACCTATGCAAAAAACGACAATTTCCCTAATTGTACCCGTTACTCGTAGAGTAAAAAGGGTATATTGCATTCGTGCAAAAGTATGTAACAGGTAGAAGAAAGCGTTTCCGACCCCATAAAGTATATATATTCTTGATCAGGATCACTAGCCGAGTCGATCTAGCCATGTCCGTCTGTCCGTCTGACCGTCTGTCTGTCTGTCCGTCCGTATGAACGCTGAGATCTCGGAAACTATAAAAGCTAGAAGATTGGCACTTTGGCATGCAGATTCTAGGAGTTCCTACGCAGCGCAAGTTTGTTTTAAAAAAGTGCCACGCCCCCTCTAACGCCCACAATCGCTTATATACGATTTTAAAAATTTAAATATTTCGGAAAAGTAAAAATGCAGTTTTATTGTGTTTATCAATACCTATCGAAATGTAGAAGAAATTTTTCAAATCGGACAATTCGTTAAAAAGTTATACGTGATCAAAGTTTCTATCTCCATCTCCCTCGCACTCCCTTTACCTGAGTAACGGGTATCCGATAGTCGGGGCACCCGACTATAACGTTCTCTCTTGTTTTGACTATGTTCGATTCAAACATGCATTTTGGGCCCATGATGAGTTTTATGGGATTTTATATATCTGCACCGCTCTCACTCACTGTTTTGTTTTTGTATGTGGACTCTCACCACTATTGGTGTTGCTTCGCACATGTTGGAATCGATGTTCGCTTCGAACTCGGCCTTGAATTGGCTCTCAGCAGAGCTTGAGCAGAGGTTCGGGCAGAGCAAATGGTGTCTCTATATAGTTTCTTACACTATGCCTATTACTAATAACGCTTTCAAAATAATTTCAGCACCGTGAATTCAAGAATTGTGTAATAAAAGATCCAAAAACAGCTTACCAAAACAGCTGACTAGGGGAGATGAGCGACACAGCTGATCAAAACAACTGACCGAAACAGCTTACCAACACCTGACTTTTAAAAATAAAAAATACTTATTTTTTTTTGCGAAATATCTTGAATTTAAATAACTATCTTACAGCAGAAAGGTGCACGAAACCCCTTGTTGGGGACTTAGCTGATCAAAACAACTCACCGAAACAGCCTACCAACACCTAACTTTCAAAAATACTTTTAAAAATAAAAAAAACGTATTTTTTTTTGCGAAATATCTTGAATTAAAATAACTATCTTACAGCAGAAAGGTGCACGGAACCCCTTGTTGCGGACTTCCCACCAGGAAAGTTCGTCTGGAAAATAACATATTTCCGCCATACAAGCGGAAGGGACAAAACCTCATTCACCCCTTAAAAGTAAGGGGGAAATAAGGTTTCTATCTGGATCTCTGGCAGTAAATCCACTGGTTTTTTGCCTTCCCGCATTATAGATTTTCCACACGTACTCAGTTATGGTTTTCCTCTATATGCAATATCTGCTCTTCCACACCCTCCAAGTTGTGCATTTATTAATAATATTTACAATCGAAGCATTGGAATTAAAAAGTGTTAATGCCTGAAGCATTCCCGGTTTTTGCTTGGCCGAATGCAGGTCTTAGGTATCCATGTCTTGTAAGCCTGTCTTCTGAAAATATCAAAAATAATTAAGATATGAATGTAAGACCAGGAATAATAAAAAGAGTAATTACCATTATTACATATCCCTACAAAATTAAGGGATCTCTCCAGAAATTATGCCTAGTTCGTCGCTATGGCCGATCATTTACCCTTTGATCAGCTGTTTTATGTCGGGGATGAGAACTATGAGAAGAATCCAGGCGCAACAGTTCTGGTCCCAAGAAGTCTCAATCGGCCTGGCTGAAATAAATGTAATATTTTGATTAAGTTAAACCACTAAGTTAGTACTGAAGTATTATTCCTACAACCATTTAATGAACACCGCACACCATTTACCCCTGGTGAAGATTAAAAACATTTCAAGTGACACTGAAATTAATGGCGAAAATATCTGTGGTACTAACCTCTGTAACGCTGAAATTAAGATTATTAAACGACAACATTTATTTTATCAGTCACCTTTTTCTTGTTATACCCGTTAGTCTTAGAGTAAAAGGGTATATTGTATTCGTGAAAAAGTATGTAACAGCTAGAAGGAAGCGTTTCCGACCCTATAAAGTATATATATTCTTGATCAGGATCACTAGCCGAGTCGATCTAGCCATGCCCGTCTGTCCGTCTGTCTGTCTGTCTGTCAATCCGTATGAACGCTGAGATCTCGGAAACTATAAATCCTAGAAGATTGGAATTTTGCATGCAGATTTTAGGAGTTCCTACGCAGTGCAAGTTTGTTTGGCATCAAAAAATCAAGTAACTTTGCGATTTTTTCTATAAAAACTGGTTGGATGGATTTAGTTCAAATCAATTGTTTCTAAAGATTATAAAATGAAAGACCGATTTTTAAGGGGATACGACCACAGCCCAAACCTTAAGAGCTACAGCAGCCAAATTTTTGCACAGTATTCCATTGGGGGCTCCCGCCCCCTGGGAAGCGCGATTTTAAAATTTTTTGTTTAAAGAATTTTCATTGCCCCTTCAAAGTCAAAAATGCGTTTTTCACCTAAAAAAAATTCGACTTTGGGCTTTAAAAAAATACTTAAAGTTAAAAAATAAAAAAAAACGCCTTCCAGGGAGCGGTACAGCGTTCGCACTCCCTTTAGCTGAGTGACGGGTATTAGATAGTCGGGACACCAACCCGACTATAGCGTTCTCTCTTGTTTTTAGATTTAAATCAACTATTTGTACTATTTTATTTCACTTTTGCGCGAAATTTGAAATTCATGTGACCGTGCATCATATATTTGATAATACCAACATTCCGAAGATAGATAATTATTGGTCATAATTTCGTTGTAACTTAAGGTCATGCTTAATAATATATATAATATATTATAGGTATATTAGGTATTTTTCGCCAATTCGATTTCATGTTAAGTGTTATCAATACTACCAACACGAATATTTATTTTTTAACAACACTTAGAAATGGCTTAGGCCACGATCTGACCATCAAGTTATTTTATTTCAAAGAAAATGTTAAAAATTTAAAAAAACAATAATTGTTTTCTATGTAAGTTAATAGAAATCCTTGATGCATTATTTCAAATATTTAGATCGTCTGACCTTGGCTTTATCCTATAATTTTTTTGAGTCCCGTCATCATTCTAATTATTATTTGTATTATTTATTCAACACTTATGAATATTTTAGAAAATTCTGGTTGTATCTTTAAAATTAAATTGGCACAGAATCTTATTGAGTAAAATAAATTAAATTCATCAATAAATATTATTATAGTCATTATGACTATAGTTATTGAGTTTAATTTATTTGATTTAAAAATTAATAATATTTTTTCTACGAATTTGGAAAATACTATTGGGTGGGCAAGAAAGTCATGTCGTTTTTTTAGTAATCGTTTTTAATCTAATTTATTTACGACTAATCGAGCACCAGGGTCACACTTTTTAGTATCGTTTTAAAGATTATTGTCTTAGTTACTATCGATGAAAATTTGGTAATTATTCGATAACATTTGTGGAAGCTATAACAAATTAAACATGGAGGATCAAAGTGAGCATTTTCGGCATTTTTTGCTTTTTTATTTCCGAAAAGAAAAAAAAGCGGTCGAAGCTCGCGAAAAATTGTGCGAAGTGTATGGTAAAGATGCCATGAGTGATCGCCAATGTCAGCGCTGGTTTGCCAAATTCAGTCTTGGAGATTTTGGAGTTAAAGACGCCCCACGTTCTGGTCGACCATCGGCCGTTTTTGACGAACAAATTCAGGCTTTGCTGGATGAAAACCGGCGTTATTCAACGCGGGAGATGTCAGAGAAGCTCAGTGTGTCGCATACAACGGTTGAAAACCATTTAAAGAAACTTGGCTACCCAAACAAGCTCGATGTTTGGGTTCCGCATAACTTAAAGGAAATTCACCTAACTAAGCGTATCAATATCTGCCATTCTCTGCTGCAACGGATTAAAAACGATTCTTTTTTGAAGCGGATTATTACTGGCGACGAAAAGTGGGTTGTTTACAATAATGTCCAACGAAAAAGATCATGGAGCAAGAAAGATGAGCCAGCCCAAGCCACATGCACTTTGAGCTGCTGGGACGGAATGAAACCATCAATTCAGATGTGTACTGTCGCCAGCTATCCAATTTGGCGGAAAAAATTAAAGAAAAGGAGCCGGCACTAGCTAATCGCAAGGGTATAGTCTTTTACCATGACAACGCTAGGCCCCACACATTTTTGGTCACTCGGAAAAAATTAACGAAGCTGAATTGGGATGTGCTACCACATCCACCTTATAGTCCGGACTTAGCACCTTCAGATTACCATTTGTTTCGCTCTCTTCAAAACTCTTTGAATGGTGAAAACTTTGATTCAGATGAGGCTGTCGAAAACCACTTGTCTCGATTCTTTGCTGGAAAAGACCAAAAGTTCTTCGAGCGCGGAAATATGCAGCTGCCCGAGAGATGGTCATTAGTGGTCGAACAAAACGGCCAATACTTAATTGATTAATTATAAGTCCTGATATAAATAAATCATCTTTGAAAATATTGAAAAAAAACGACATGACTTTCTTGCCAACCCAATACAAATTAAAGATAAATGTAAGAACAAGACTTTTATTTTTGTTGTAAACCATAGAATTTTTAAATACTAAAAGTTTGTGATTTTTTTGTTTAAAAATATTATAATCGGGGTGCCACAGAAATCACACAACGCACAAGTGCCTGATATACATAGATGCTATTCAGAAACCCACCCCATTTGACGATCAGAAATTATCTATCACCACACCACAGTATTTAACACGTAGAAGGAAGCGTTTCTAACTAAAGGTGGAGGAAAAATCGATGTGAAAATCGAACTCGTCAAAGTTATTTAAAAACAAGAGAGAACGCTATAGTCGGGTGCCCCGACAATCAGATACCCGTTACTCAGGTAACGGGAGTGCGAGGGAGATGGAGATAGAAACTTTGAACACGCATAACTTTTTAACGAATGGTCCGATTTGAAAAATTTCTTCTACATTTCGATAGGTATTTTTAAAAAAAACACAATAAACCTGCATTTTTACTTTTCCGAAATATTGAAATTTTTAAAATCGTATTTAAGCGATTGTGGGCGTTAGAGGGGGCGTGGCACCTTTTTGAAACAAACTTGCGCTGCGTAGGAACTCCTAGAATCTGCATGCAAAATGCCAATCTTCTAGCTTTTATAGTTTCCGAGATCTCAGCGTTCATACAGACAGACGGACAGACAGACAGACGGACAGACAGACATGGCTAGATCGACTCGGCTAGTGATCCCTTTTACTCTACGAGTAACGGGTATAATAAAAAACAAAATGCTTTGATATGGACAAGCAGCTAAAGCGTAAGTTAAAATATGCATATGTTTAAATGTTCTTTCGTTTAATCTTAAAAATTTAATTTTTCTCTCAAAGTTGACCAGTTAGTAAAAATATATTTATACCCGTTACTCGTAGAGTAAAAGGGTATATTGTATTCGTGCAAAAGTATGTAACAGCTAGAAGGAAGCGTTTCCGACCCCATAAAGCAGGGGTGCTCATTCCTATGGCACACGAGCACAATTGTTTTTGTAATAGCACTAAGCATACGGCAGTGCACTTGCCATGCTTGCCTATGCACACCCCGAGTCCTCTTTGTGTCGCTGTCCGTAATAGATAAGAGCGAGCCAAGCCAACAACAAATTCCATTGAACTTTTTTTTCTCCTCAACTCACAATGTAAAGTGTTGTTGTCTTGTTCTCGGCTCTACACTGACACTTTTTTTTGCTGCGTTTTTGATAGAATTTGATTTAAGTTTGATTTTAGTTTATTGTGGACCAGCGACGCATGCATTTCATTGTATTTCTTTGGCATTTCGTTAAAATGAGTGATGCATTGGCAAGTGATTACTTTGAAATAAATTTTAGATGTGAAAGTCAGTGCTTAATTTGCCACAAAGTTTTGTTGGCTGGAAGAACTAATTTTCGCAAAAGGCATTTTATAATTTCAAATTCCAAATTATAAAGACCTTTTAATAAATATAAATATTGATACTTTTCTAGATCAAATGTAAATTTTTAAGTGAAATAACCAAATGAAGTAACCAAAATTATTATTTTTCAGAATTTAATTTTTTTTTCTCCCAGTGTTCATTTTGTAGCAATAAAACGGCGTCGATACATGTGTGCGTGTGTTGTGCACTGCCGTAAGGCCATTTTGAGCACCCCTGCCATAAAGTATATATATTCTTGATCAGGATCACTAGCCGATGCGATCTAGCCATGTCCGTCTGTCCGTCTGTCTGTCCGTCTGTCTGTCTGTCTGTATGAACGCTGAGATCTCGGAAAAACTATAAAAGCTAGAAGGTTGAGATTTCACACACATATTCTTGGGCTTCCTACGCAGCGCAAGTTTGTTTCATCGAGGTGCCACGCCCCCCCTAACGCCCACAATCGCCATAAACGATTTTCAAATGTGTCTGGAGGCCACATCTTTTAAGATTTTAAAAATATATAAACGCAATTTTATAGTGTTTATTAATACCTATCGAAATGTAGAAGACATTTATCAAATCGGACCATTCATTAAAAAGTTATACGCAATCAAAATTGTTTATATATCTATCTCCCTCGCACTCCCTTTAGCCCCAATAGATAGTCGGGACACCAACCCGAGTACAGCGTTCGCACTCCCTTTAGCTGAGTGACGGGTATTAGATAGTCGGGACACCAACCCGACTATAGCGTTCTCTCTTGTTTGATTTAAAAACATCGATGTTTTTTGTTTCGCTCTGTCTCCTGCTCTTGGTAGCAATCTTTTAGCTTAAAGTAAAATACTATATACAAAAGTATATTTACTATGTTCATTTTTATATGTGTCAAAAAAATTGAAAATACATACCCACCCAATAGAAGTGTCCATTTTTATTCAAAAACATCGAGAAACATCGATGTTTTTGACATAAACATCAAAAACATCGATGTTCCCAAAAATCGATATTTCTCCACCTCTATTTGCAACCCCATAAAGTATATATTCTTGTTCAGGATCAAAGCCGAGTTGATCTAGCCATGCCCTACCGTCCGACTGTCTGTGTGTCTGTCTGTATGAACGCTGAGATCTCAAAAACTACAATAGTTAGAAAGTTGGGATTACCCACATACGTATATTCTTGGGCTTTCTACGCTGCGCAAGTTTGTTTCAGCTGACCGCCACGCCAACTCTAATGCCCACACTGGCCATGAACGATCTTAAAATGTGTCTGGCGCTCACATCTTTAAAGACTTCGATGGAGTATACATGTAATTTTTAATGTGTTTAATAATACCTATCGAAACGTAGAATAAATTTTGTAAATCGCACCATTCATTAAAAATTTATAAGCAAACTAGTAATACCCGAAGCAACGTTGTCCGCTACTTTTAGCAAAGCATTTATTGCTGATTTTTTCATATTTCCAAATTCAAATTAATATCCGAGTAAAATCCCGTCTATCCTTAGCTAACTACTGTTTTGTAAACAGTAGAACGCACTTATATTCTATCCATATCCTCCTAACCATAACATACCTTACCTTAACAGCGTATTAACCCTAATATTACCTCACCTTAACTCCACCTATTTAATTCTCACCCTTGGCACACTTCTTTAGCACCTTAATGCTGTTTTCACCTTAACACAAGTTTTTCCTCTTCTTAGTTAACCTAACTTTAGTCTCACCTGAAAAAAATGTTTTACTTACTATACTTACTTACTTTAACTTCAGTTTTTCTTGTTAAAACTTGTTTGTCACCTTGACCCACCTTATCCTCGCTAAAGTCCAAACGAACCTTACCTTTCTCACCTTCACCCTTCGTTTACATTACTTTTACTCTAATCTATCTAATACCTCCTTTATCGCAAATGAATCCCGCACTAACCTCACCTTATTTCCACCGTTCTGGTAGCCTAAATTTATCATTTTGGTTAACTAAGCGAATGCAGAGAAAAACTCTTACTATTTTTTTTACCGTTTTTTCGAACAGATCTAACCCCAAAAAACTTTAAAAACTTAAAAAAGAATATATACAAAATAACACACAAATACATATGAAAGGCTACGGACAAAAATGGTTTAAGCGAAAAACGGATCCGCTCGCAGGATCGGTAGGTAAACAAAAAAAGAAGTGCCCCAATGTCGGCTGGGGATCAACAGCTGCACAGTGGGGCGAAAAAGCCAAAAGTCTGCCTTAAATCAGCGGAGCCCTATAGCGAATATCTTTTGATGGGGTATTGTTAAAGGCAATTAAATATGTAAAAAAACATCATAAGGTAAATTTTTTAGTTAAATTTTTTTGTTGTAAAAAATTTTTAAGAAAAAAAAAATTGTTTTTTTAAGAAAAAAAATATAAATAAATTACTTATAGGGTTCTAAGTTTCCCAATATTTTTTCTTAATTTAACTTGATTTTTGAAAAAAAAAAATTACTCAAATCGGTCAACTACATCTTATAGCTTCCATATAAACGCTTAGTACAAAAGGCAATATATCGGTTCTATTCCATATTTTTTATGTAAATTTGGATTAAGTCATTATTTATCAATTTACGTCAATGTTTAGATTTTTTTAAATTGGTTTGTAATTTCTTAATTCTTATTCTTGTAATTTCTGTCAAGAAAATATTGCATAATTTAAAAAAAAATGGGTATAAATCACGTTTTTGATTATATCTCGATAACATATTCCGTTTATATTTATATTTTCAACAAAATATAACAAATTTAAATTATAATTTCAATTTTTTATTCATTTTCATCTTCATCGCTACTGTCAGAGCAGTCAAAAATCGTCGAATATTTATTTTTAGGACAGGGAAGACTTTTTATAAGAGCTAAAGCCGACTCTGGCATTTTTTCAATTTTTTTTTGAAGAATTTTGAAATAACTGGAAATAATAGGATCCGAGCTTACAAGCAATCTATTGAAAACATCCTGGTTTGATTTTTCGCGACTAGCTTTTCTGGAATTGTGTTCTCGGAAATGCTTAAAATCCTTATTTCGAGCTTCCTGTGCTTCCTCAGTTAATTGGCCAATAGGTAGCAAAGCGTGGCTTATTATTTCTGGACCATGAATGAAAAATTTGTGCAGAGTTGGAGGCATATTATACCACGGATATAGCTTCACAAAATGTCTAGCCATTTTTATAGCGAATTCTCTAAATTTATCTATTTCAATTTCTTCATTGGATGAAACTACGATCAAAATGGTGTAAGTGTGTAATTTCTGCAGACTTCTCAGCATTTTTAAAAAATCTCCGAGCAGTATTACCATCATACGAACTTCCAAATCCAGGCTTCGGAACATCGACTAGTAAGCCCAGTTTAGTTTTAAATTCGTTTTGAATACGGGTTTTATTATTGTCAACAGTATCTTTGTCCTCGACCGACCTTGCTTGCCATCTTTTAATGGGTAATTTATAAGATACATGCAAAAGACATTCAAAAAAGCGTATCCATCCATGCAAGGTTGAAAGTCCGAACCTCAAATTTTCCGTTTTCACAGCTTTTTGTAACATATTATCTATGTTATTAAATTGCTTGCTCGTTGAGCCGCATAAATAGCATGTGCGTGTTGATGTGGTTTCTGTGATTGCATTGCACACTTTACCGTCAATCATTGAAAGTATTAATGTGTGGCTCACTTCAACACCATTGCCTTCTATGTCCACAGCTGTTTTAGTTAACTGACTAATTTC